>VZTG01001061.1:54289-128418 GCA_013397845.1 Melanocharis versteri
TATTCCCATTGTTTCTTTCATCTCTCAGTATCCAATTTTATTTATCAGCAGACCTACAGTTTGTTTGTAAAAACAAATCTCTCATTCCATCTATCAATCAGTGGAATCCTTCCCATTGTTCCTTTTATCTTTCAGTATCTAGCTTTATTTACCAGCAGGCCCATAGTTTGTTTATAAAGACAAGTCCCTCATTCCTTTCATCCCCAATGAATTACTTCAGTTAAAAGGACTGAAAATGCACTATAAACTTATCACTCTGCAAGTTCTGAAATGTTATTCTGTAGCAGGCCTGTATTCTTCTGACTTTATTTACACAGACTACTGTCCTAGGTTAAAAATAGGTTTATTCTATCACCACCTCCACAACCGTTAAAACAGCTGGGGCACTGTTATCTCCTGCTATCCAGGGGCCTATTGTCTCTGCTAATGGGCCATTAAGAACTCACCACATGACTCATGAGTTATCTCATCCCATTGTAAGAGGCTCCACCCAGGAGGGAGGAGCCAAGCATTCCCACCTGAATATAAGCTGGACTCTGGGACACTACAGTAGCTCCTGCCTACTGGATCTTCAGAGGACAAGAGCCTTCACTAGACCATCAGGACCTTTCTTTCTACCCGATCAGCGCTTCAGAGAACCATTTCGTCTGGACTGCTACCACCACCCTGAACAGGATGTCAGGTTGTATTCTGACTCTGTCAGTGGGTACTGTTGTTGTTTATATTAATAAAGAACTGTTACTCTTTTTTTTTCTCAAAAAGCTCCTTAATTTCAGAATTATATTATTTTGGAGGGAAGGGGGGTGCATTTTCTCTTCCAAGGGAGGCTCCTGCCTTCCTTAGCAGACTCCTGTCTTTTCAAACCAAGAGAACTACAAAAATGGAGAACCAGATTTCCTTTGAAATGTTGCGATTCAATTTTAAACATGTTTGGCCTGAGTAAGTATATCCTGAAATGGCCTATGTAAACGTGGTTTTTTTCTACATGCAAAATACAGAGAGAAAAAATGTGAGAAAAATCACATGCTGTGAAAACAGACAATCCCATAGAACTAAAAGCTTCAAAGAATGAGGTCATGGGTATGGAAAAAAACCAAAACCAACAACAACAATCCACAAATCAAAGCAAACACAGAATCTCCATATTTGGGGAGTAGGAGACAGTGGGGGAAAAGTCCCAAACCAACCAAACACTGATGGTGTGCATGTTAGGAACACCTATTCAGAGGAAAGTCATTCAGGCCCACAAGTAATTTGGAGACAGCTCAGCTGTGTTTATAAGATCTAATGTACTCCACCGCATTGAGAGTCATTTCTATTTGTCATCAGCCATCCTTTAGCTGCCACAGAGCAAAGGCTTCCTCTGTCCTTGTGCTGTCCATCACGCTGAGGAATTTGGCCAGACCCCCAGTGAGCTGGCAAGAATCACCTGGCAAGTTCATGACACTGTCATTTCACACCCTCTCCTCGTGCCCTGACCACTGGCACTGCACATGACAGTGAGAGTTCTCCTTACAGAGTTCAGACTGTTCTTTGACCGAGTTGTCTGTTGTCAAAATACAGACAGACCGAGATGATTTTCAAAGCCACTATTTGACAACAAGCTATTAAAAATGCTCAGAGCTTTTCAGAGATTTCCATGTACACACAGATGCAGTCACAGTGTGAATAACATGAATGGAGGCAGAGGAGAAGGAGTTTGTGCAGAGCTGTGCAGCTACACTGTGTGATGGGGAACAGATGTGCCCACCTGAGAGAAAGGGAGAGGAGGTTGGCCTTGGCCTTTATGAAACCCTCACTGAGCAGATCTACCTCTTAATACACAGGAAAACATAACTTATACTGAGACCTACCCCCTGTGTTTCAAAGGTAATTTCAGATAAGTTCACTTCAATGTGGTTATGATAAACTAAACCAGATGAGAGTCTCCCACCTGCAATGTTCTAAAATTGATTACCAGCTTTTTCCTTTCACTGCTGAGTCATGCAAGTCATAAGCAATTGCAAAATACAAGAAGGAAAATCACAAGTAAAATTCAAGAGAATAAGATTAAAAAACAATGAAAATGCTCCCTGAAAATAAAATAAACCCTCACATTTAAATTGTATCTCTGAAATATTCATACATCATTGATTATTGTTCATATTGTGAGGCCTACTTTCTCTTTTTTCGGAAGCGTAAGTTTCTCAGCTCAGATTCACTCAAGACTTTTTCCCAAGCAAATTTACAATTTACAAAGCCTTAAGTGGGTTGATTAAAATTTCCTCACACCTTGCACGTGTATTTGGACACAGTATTAATTTCCTTTATATACTCTATTAACAGGATCTTTTTGTGAGACCACATCGGCTAACAGTAAGAACCAATCTTTGCTGCCATTCTATTTAACTAAATAGTACCAATTATAAGATACATCGAAATATTTGTTGTATGCCTAACAGAAATGGCCCCATAATAAATCAGTGGCAGAGAAGTCAGTCAAGTATTTATAACTTGACTGTCAGCTGAGGAATTCACTCCTATAGGACACCAAAACCCCATTGCTCTCAGTATGAATCATTATTCTCATTTATTTTAGTCTCTATGGTAACTTTGAACAGCAATGCCATGAACTTCCCCAGGTCAGAGTGAAAAAGCAGGAAAACAAACTCTTCAGAGCCTTGTAAGAAACAAGTTGTCTGACACACTTGCTCATTACATTTGTTCTCAGCTCAGCTTCCTCTTTGCTTTACTCAGAATTTCAAATTCTTGAGAATTTTCTGATCTGGCTGAGAGGACAAAGGGAAGAAAACCACCCCTTCTCCTTCAGGCAAAGGGCTGAGCTTTAAGGAGAAGGGCAGCTTTTGTGACTCCAGCCAGAAAGGCTCTGATACCTCAGTACACGCAGTGTTCACACAGCTGCAATAGCCCCCAGCAGTGTGTTAAGGGAAAAGCACAAGCCTTAGGACTTCTCAGTGTATTTCAAAACTAAAAACTAAATGTTTCTTTCGTTGTGACATACAAAAGATTGGTTTTGTACTGAAAAAAAAATGAAAGAAAAAGAAAAAAAAGAAAAAAGGAAAAAATACCACTAAATGAAAACAAACAAACAATCAGAACAAAACTGACTGCAGTCTTCCGATAACGTATAGTTAGTGAGATTGTCTGGTTAATGGTTTGAAAAAAAAAGTTCCAGTGCTCCATTTGATGCTTCATGAAATGAAGCAACTTTGTTATACTTCACTGCATTTAGGCCTAACAACATGTCAAATTTTTCTGAAATAAACTGTGGGTCACTGACTGAGACAATTTCCTCTGGCAAACTATATGCAGTGAAAAATTCCCTTATGATTCAATTTATTTATTTCATAGTAGTGTAGTCTATAGTGCCACTACTCCAGATGCTGTGAAGCTGCTGATCTTTGAAAGGGAAAAGCAAAGTACAAAATAGCAGTCCTAACCACCACTAGTAATAACTTTTAACCTTTTCATTTATCCTCTGGAGTGCCCACTGAACCCGGATTACCCATGTCCCACTTGGTGGCTGAATTCCTGAACTGCTGAATCAGTGTATGTCCTTCACTGGAAGTGGTGATAATATTTCATAGGAAATCACATTTCACTTTCTCCTCCTTTACAGCCAATAGCATTACCTGTTGAACCCCTAGGTGTGTATGTCGGCCTTCTATTTCATTCCTTATAGCCTTTCTTAGCATAATGTCAAGAAAAACGTTTCTAAATAAATACCTAGGTACTCACAAATTACTATACATTTTATGTGATTTAGTACCAATAGAAGAGATTCAATGTCCTCCAGCAGTGATTTGCAATTGTGAATAAATTTTGAGGAAATCCAAGTTCAAGACATATATTGTTTAGTTTAAGATGGTTTAAATATATGTCAGTTCTCACGACTTCTAAGTTACCATCTTTGAATCTTTTCTAATCTCACGCTTAGACAATAAATTTACTTCATGGTAAATTATCATGAGGCAAAGTACTTTGCAAATGTAAGGTAACTTATACATGTAAGTACTATTTTCAGGACACTTCATCTCCTGAGATCCTAATTTTCTTTCAAGGTAAGCAGGATTTGGGCATTAAAGTTCTCCAGATAGAAACCTGAGACATCAATTTCTAAATCCTTGACTTTAGATTCACTAAGAGAGATGTGTGCCTGTCACTTCGTGTGCGAGTCAAAGCTTGGATCCTCTGCAGCCCTGCACTTTTCATCTTCCCCCTTTGGATGCTATTGGAATATACTCGTCTGAAAACACACACACACACGTGCACACACACACACACAAATATCCCAAAATTAAAGGTATTAAATTTATTCCTGGAGATTCTGTTCCACTTTACATAAATATTGACTTGCAAAAGAATGAAAATCCAGTTTCCCCTTGCTCAGAGAAGCAATTTAACCACCGTAGTTTGAAGTCAGCTAGGGTTTTACCTTGGTGAAAATGATTTCTCCCAACCCATAGAATTTCCTATAGCTCGATAACTGAAGCAGTTTAACTACATACAGCTCAGCCAGATCAGCCCCAACCACCTTAAAGCAGAGAATTGACCAATACATGTTTTACTTCATGTTCCAGTTGTAATGCCTATAAGATCTTATAATAATTATTCATGTGTCTAAGAGTCTCTGAGCTTCACTGAAGTCATCTGAAAAGTATTTTGGAGGAAATGTGGATGTATAAATTAACTTTTCTAACGGCAGAAGTTTAAAAGTGATTATATTTTCCCACTATTTACCTGCAAGGAATTAAAAGAATGATAAGAGGAAATGTTTAAAGCAGGCTGGGTTTTTTGCATAAAGTGTTCTGAGATAAATGAAGAAATGATATTTCAACGGTATAAACCACAGATTTGAAACTTATCTTTCTCTAGTCTTTCTGTAAGCTTTCTTTGTTCTGTGTCCTTTCTGTCAAGCTTCTGGTGTTTGCTCTTTGTGTGGATACCAAAAAGCAAATATCAAACAATTCCCATTATTTAAGAATGCCATTAAGGAACATGGAGCTTCTCAGAACTCCCACCAATAGGATTAGTAGAAAACTGGGATCTAAGAAGCTGCTACATCCATTCTTGCAAATGACTTTTCCTTCTACTGGGAAGTATTTGGTGATATTTCACTGATAATTCAAGAAACACTGGCTGATTCAAGGACTGGAGAGGGAAAAACCAAAGGTTCTGCATTTGGTACATCAGTGACTAGAAGGGAAAAACCAAAGGTTCTGCATTTGGTACATCAGTGACTAGAAGATCCAAAGGGACCAGAATTAAATACTTGCTCAGCAACCTCCATCAGGAGATGCTGAATGTGTTGCTGCTTACCAATGTATCAAATAAAAATTACACCATTTAGTGCTGTGCTTGGTGCATTAAAAAGAAATCAGTAAATTCTAAGAGTAAAGCTTACAAAGACAAGAGCAGCAAACTCTCCAAAGCAGTGGTGCTGCTTTATCACTTCACAGCTACTGGGTAATGGGTTTTCTATAGCTGCCCCTGCCAGAGCCCCTACAACTGGCTTGTTTGGAGGGATCTCTCTGGGAAATGCTCCAGACCTGCTCTGGATCAGTACACATTTCCCTCCCTTCTGTCAACATATATATCTTGCAGACCCCAAGAGTGTCTCAGTCCAGTTCTACTCTGCCTCACATCCACAGAGCTACTGCATGGGCAACTATTGCAATACAGGACCAGGAATCAGGTTCATTTTACTTTCTCAGGTAGCTCTTACAGCAGCTTTGCTGTCTAATCCAACAGAGAGCTGCACAGTGGTTCCTTGTAGCTGTGGTGCTGTCTAGAGGTGTGCTCTATATAGAAGTTCTAGGTTCCACTCTTCAAATCAGTATTTTTAATTGCTCAGGTATGCCACAATGACCTTTACTGCATTATTAATCCTTACCAAACACTTTGTTCTATTCATTATATATTCAGGTCAAGCCTGCACTATGGTTGGCTCCCTTATGAACAAACCAAACAAATTATTTTTTAGGCATAAGAACATTTAACTTCTCTGTTTTTAACATGGATAACTGCTCCCTTCCTTTAAGTCTTAGAAGAACCAGCTGGGAAGGTGATCTCAATAGACAGGGCCATTCTTGCTTTTGCTCTACTTAACAAATCCGTGTTTTCATGAATACAAAGGAGGTCTTTAACACACACTTAGCAGGCTGCAACTGCTGAAGCATCCGTGTGCACCTTGTCTTTCAGATCTCACTAGCAGAATCCTTCCTGCTGTACAGTAACCAAGAACTGGAATTGCCTTCATCAGTTCCAAAATATAATTCCTTTCCACAGCTAAGCAGTTTAGTTGGATGTAACAGAACCAAATTCTGAACTGAACAAATTGCACAGTCACAGGTTCCCATTTTCTCCACATGCCATGGGAACTCTGCCTGGCTGACTACTAGAGTCAGCTTTTTAGAAAAATGTGGCCCTATTTCCAGTACAGCCTGGCTTTCCTCTGTGTGAACTACAGCTTTCCATTGAAGTTAGCAGAAATTCAAGACAAACAGGACTCTAGCACTGCTTGCAGCATCAAGCTCTGTACCTGGACCTGGCTTTTCAAACCCTGATTATATGTTTCCTCATAAACAGCCGGTATACTCATGCTGACATATTGCTATCTTCATCTTGGGTGTATAAAGGGACCTTAATTATTGCTAGATTCTATAAATTATTTTTGAAATAACAAAATTTGCATTGACATAGCCTATCAAAGACAGCTTGCTGAATTTCTGTAAGGTGCACTGACACCTTTCTGAAGCAGTGAGGCTGTTGTTTCAGCTGCTTTTTTTCAGGGTTGTTTGTTGTGTTGAGTAATTGTTTAGCTCCACTCCAACATCTCACAAAGTTTGCACCAACAAGTGTTCTGGGCACTGACCAAACTCAATTCAATCTATCCAGAATTTATACCATATTTCCAAAAGTAAAATTTCATTCCTTTAGGAGAACATAAACTTTATGCTTTTTCTACATCAAAAGTTTTACCTGCTAAATTAGATGAAATGAAGCAGATTCCAAAAGCTGTTCCCTGGAAATGGTGCATTAGCTTCCAGCATATCTACCCAAAATATTTTATACAGGTGATTGAAAGACTCAGTTTAACTGTTCAGACCTACTCCGTTAAACTGTACTTTCATACTCTTCTCTCAGGGCACTTTGTGCCAGTTTTACTAATTTTTTAATTAAAATCTCCGCTATATGATTAGAGTTTTATAGGTTTTGGTGTAGCTATATCTTAAAATGTTCAGCCTCATTGCCTACTACCTATGATAAAGTTATTATTACTACAAAGAACCATGTTTATTCTTAATTTGGCAGCAGTTCAGAAGTCTGAGGAGACTCTTGCTTATCTCAGTCAAAACATGACTGGATGGGGCAGGTTAGAATACCTGTACTATAAAAGAGTAATTCATTGTCTTGGTTTGAAAGAAAGGCGTCTGCTAAGGAAGGCAGGAGCCTCCCCTGGAATGGAAAATGCAAACCCCTTCCCTCCAAATTATTATAAATTTTAAATTAAGGGGCTCTTAGGCAAAGATATGAGAATAGAAATAACAGTTCTTTACTAATATATATATTAAGGCAAACAAACAACAACTCCGGCATTAACCACAAACAGAAACCCAGCCCCAGCCTTCTCTCGGCCGCAGGCACGCTTCCCTCGGGTGCAGTTCCGGTCACAGCCGGCAGGGGCGCTGCGGCTCCCGGCGCGCACGGCAGGTGCGATGATCCCCGCGGCTGCAGGGGGCGCTCCGGTGCGGCTCGGGCAGCGCGCGGTAATGGCGGCCCGGCCGAGACGGGAAGGGACGGGAGAGAGGCTCGCCCCACAAACCCACAGGGGCGGCCGAGCCCGGGGCCCCAGCAGGACTCTCGGAAACAGCAAACTGGGATGGCAGGAATGAACAGAAATCCCGGGGTGGTGGACGAGGTGCATCAGAAGCTCAGCAGTGGCGGCTGGAACCGCGGGGCATCCCGGCAGGCAGGGAGTGCGGGGCTGCAGCGCGGAGAAGATCCGGAGCAGTGCCGAAGAGGCGGGGGCGGGGGAAGGGCAGCGGCAGCCCGGCTCCCAACGGCAGAAGGAGCAGCTCTGGTCTGGTCTCCGGTGGTAGCAGCAAATTCCCTTTCCCCAAGCAGCAGCTCCAACCGTCCTCCTCCGAAACCAGGAGAAAAGAGAGCCAGCAGCTGCCCAGCCCCGGCTTTTACCAGCCCAATTCTCGTGGTATCCCACCCCCTCTCTGAGAGAAACTCCCAGATAAGGGACATGTTGTCAGAGACTCTTCTCTCCTGAGCTTGGCCACCTTCCTCTTAAGTACCCAGCCATTACAGTTTCTTAGCAACTTATGTGAGAAAATTCCTTAAGCAGAAAAAAAAAAACCCAAAAGGGAAGAAATCCAAACCCCAATATTCATGTCATAGTATTTTCAGAGATTTGGGGTTAATTAAAGTTCATTAGAAACCTGCTTGCAGACCTCAGAGTGGACGTGTTTACTATCAGTTCTACCCTGCTGTGGTGTCCTCTGATGGTCTCCAAGCTCCACCATGCTGCTGAGGAATGTGGTTCCTGCTGCACTGCCCTCCCTGCCATCCCAGCTTCCCACCCAGCTCCATTCCCCCAGCAGCGTCTTCCACAGCACGACTTAGGGCAGTCCCTCACTTTTCCAGAACTGGTCTCATCTATGCAAATGATTTGCAGGTGAAAGGAAACCTTTATCAGACGACAACAGTAATTATAATAAATTATTGTTTTCATCCAGCATGAGAGCACTAATTAAGCTCAGTTAAACACAAAAGAACATAAGAAATACTGTCTACAGCTGAAAACATGGACATTTTCTGAAGCTGCTGTTTCAACTGTTTGTAACCTTGCAATACATGAACTCCAAGCCTGCATATTCCAATTCTGCCTCTGAAATCAGCAGGTAAGTAAATAGCTGAAAATTACCAGGATGAAGATATTTAGATTATGGTTTTTTAACATTAAAGCTGCTCTGCAACCAACACAATGTAAGCAAACCTGCGTAATGAGGCATTTGTTACTTCCCTGAGCACAGGGTTCAACTGCTCCCTGAAGTAGTTCCAGGGAAGTCAATGGAATTGCCCAAGGGATAAACTTAGTGCTGTTCAGATGACCACAAATGATCTGCACTTCATGATATTATGCTTTCACCAGAGATGTTCTAACAGGTTATCCATGTTTCTAACTCAATTGAAAGAAACCAACCGACTTAACTGAAAGGTACAAGTTTAAATTTTCAGCCTGCATCCACACTCCCACTTCTCCTACCAGCAGGCACACTTACCAACTCCTCCCTCTCCCATTACCTATCCCTCTACCGTTCCCTAGCCAGTGACCTCAGTGACACCTCATGCCTATTGGGCAGCAGTGACCCTTAGTAGTTGTGTTGTCATTTACAGGCACTGCCTTCTTAACCAGCCAGCATAAGCACTTACAGTTGTGTGGATGCACGTCAGGCAGAATAACTGCATTATACTTCACCTGGCACAATTCCACTTAAAAGAATAATCCCACAAAATACTTCTAGCTTTTTGTGTCTTGTTTTATATTCCAGTAATACAGTTCTGCAGCTAAGAACGTTTCACATTTTCTTGTTCAATTGTTCATTACAGATTGAGTTGGGGGTTTTTTGTCATACACAGGCTGAAACAAATGCCAGTTTTCTGCCTTTATGTTGCTTTACTGTTGGGTTTAGGAGGTATTTCACAGGAGGATATTAGGAAGATGAAGCCTAAATTCCCCTCATTTCAATATCTATTTTTTTTCCCATGGAATGACTGAACAGAGCAAGCCAACTGATCATTTGTACATGTAGTTACAGTTGCAAGTCCATGAAATTTTAGAATAGTAACTACAGCCACCCATCACTTCCACAAAGTCTCCTTTAGCAACTGAGGATGTATTTCAGGTGTCTAAAAAAAAAAAAAAGACACAAGAAAGGTTGCAAAGGTTGCTATTTGAATTCTCATTCTGGGATCGGAGATTTCTGGCAGTGGACCTTCCTAGGTTTTGTGCTCTTTTTCACAAAAAATTCTGTGTTTATGTGGAATAGCATTTTAAGTAGGAGCACAGAGTCAGGGGAAGAATGCAGATCTATCTTCCTACTCGCAATGGAACAACTAATGGCATACAACTAATTTGTATATTTAGGAATATGATTAGATTGATTACGGGGGGGACAACCTGAGTCACTTTACAAAATTATGTAGATTAAATAATATTATTTATGAAACAAGACATTATAATTTGAAAGAATTATTTCCTTAGCTTCCACATGCAAAACTTCTCTGCTTTTTTTTACTGGTGAGTTTTACCCAGCTGTGTCTGTTAAAGACCATCCAGCTAATTTACTGTTCTTTCAATACACTCATCTCTAATGTATTTGCTCCTGCGGATTAATAAAATAAGGGTCAGGCTTCAGAGAGTGACAAAGCATGAACCAGTGACGATGATTTACAGTTCAGCTGAGAGTGCCAACAACACCTTTTGATAAATACTCCAATCAGTTTAAAGTTGTCTCCTAATGATGATGGTGAATGTTAGTGATAACTTCTCAAGCAAGAGCTGCCAGGATGCAGGAGTTAATAATGGCAGGAAAACAGGTAAAGGCCTAACTCCTGAGGAGCCCCTGGAGATTTTTAAAAATTTCATCTAAAAGAAAATGGCTAGAAAACAGAAAGAAAAAATGTAATATCTTTTAACAACTGGTTTTTCCATTCAGAAAAGCATTAATCAGACTACTTTTTAATATTCTTGGTTGTTCTGTAGTTTAGCATGGAACCCTTTTCAAACAGAAATACAAAGAAAAACATATTTCTTTAAAATGTATGAATGGTGTTAGAATGAAAAAGGTCTTTAGAAACCTTGAGGGAATTCAGCTATAAAAAGAAAACTACAGTCAAGATGTAGAACACTGAGCAAAGTGACTCATAACAGATTATTGCAGTATTCAGATTATGGCACTTTCTAAGGAGCCACACTGAGCAGAAAACTGTATTGTCTTCCAGGTGCTGCAGTCTCTGGTCAGTAAAGCTTTATCTGCAGAGAAGTGCGAGGCTCCAGGAAGAAGTCTTGGACAAGGAGAAATGGGGGAATTCTGCTGAGGAGTGCACTGTGGCTGCCCCGGCAGGAAAGCTGTCCTTGCTGGTGCTCGCCCCCCCCATTTAGTGCTGCCACATTCAGTGGCTTCCAGGAGAAAGGCGCGTTCCAGAATAAGGCCATTTAATACTAAATTCCACTGTTTGGGACAATTACTAAGAAGATTAGAACATTTTTATATTGATCTTAAGACTCTGTTTCACACCCCTGAAGTAACTGCAGGTCCAGGGAGTGCATCTAGTGCTCTCTATGGTGGGGATTAAGTGGATCATGTGGACACAATTACCATTTAAATTTTCAAACTCAAACAAAGCTTTATCACAAAGTCTGTTTGGAGTTCTAAAATCAGCTCCCACATTACTTTAAGAATATAGGTTTATATGCAAATTGCATCAGCTTCAAAGATACTCAAATGAAACCTGTAAGAGTTACTGTAACACAACTGATTTTACAAATAATAATAACTTTTAAGGACTTTATAGAGTTTTTAGTTCATCTAGCCTTGAAGCTCATCTTATTACCCAATTAAAAACCAGCACTACATCAAGGATTTCAGAGCCTAAACAGTTTCTCTAGCAAGCTATGAAGCCTGGCATTTCAACTTCTAAAAGAAAATTAAATCAAGTTTTATATATTTGCTCTGATGGGATGTCTCTAACCTGTTAGCCTTGGAAGCATGATGGTAGCATTTGAAATTTCTATGTCAAAACACACCCTTTTAAAAACTGATAAATAAATCAAACAAATGCAAGTGCATCAAAGACTGATATGGTAAAGAAAGCGTAACTGAAAACAGGCAGCAGCATTTGAACAGCCACACCATTGAATGCCCAACCACTCTGGTCCCTCATGCTCCTACACAGAGACAGGAATGAGCTCCTGTGGTCCTGCCAAAAAAAATACACAGAATTTGAGTTGGGGACAGCATTTCTCCAGAGATCCATGGCACAGAATATCCCTTTCTATCCCAACCTTTAGCTGATGGACCTTCAAAACTTTCATGTTGCCTGGAAACCCTGGAAACTTTACTTAAGGATTTAGAGATTAAAAGCATGGAGGGAATTCCTACCACTCAGCAGCCCTCATTAGCTCCCATGGCCTCACCTGTTCCAAGGATTCACAGGATTTGTTCTTGGCTTTACAGAATTGCATCTGAGAATCTTCCCAAGCTATTAATCTTTCTGTCTAGCCATGACTATAAAATCTTGCTGGCTTTATCAGTCTACAAGATCTGAGAACTGGTCTTTATGGCTGAGCCAGGAACCTTACAATTTGGACTCCTAAATTCAGTTACTTTTTAGAACTTCAAAACTCTTAAAATTTATTGCCTTCCAAAAGTGAAATTTTGGGGAAAAGAGAATTGCTTGTTCTGGAAAGAAAACACTTCAAAAGGTCAGCTTTTCAGGGAACAGATGTAGCAACCAATTCTTGTTTGTCTTAAGGCTGCAGAAAGCCTAAAATTAGGTACTGAATGCATTTTTTATTCTAGTGACCATTCACTACTGCATCCTGGCAGGTTAATCAGAGATATTTCAAGCCTAACTTTTTTTTTTTTTAATACTACTTCACTAATGGCAGAGGAGAAAATTATTTATCAAGCTGAGATTTGCCTGCAAGGGGAAGGGAAGGCCAAGTAAGAAATCTCGAGTTACTGGCTCCCAGGAACTGAGGAGAGCAGAGTGTGTTCCCCAGGCATGTGCTTCTTCTTGAGCATATCCTGAATATCTGCAGTGCCTGGCACCTCTGGAAGATACCCAGTTTTGGCTCTGAAGCAGAAAAGGGCTCTCTTGTCTTGCTTCACTTGTCCCCAGCTATAGGATACAACATTCCAATGTCCAATGTAAATTGTGATTATACCTTTTAACTAAACACGTGGCACAATTATATAAAACATCTTCTCAATCTGGCTGTTTTGAGTTCCTTAATGTTTTCCTGCTAACACATGGAATTATAGCAGCTGGGAATAATGTCAGCTTTAATTAAATTTCATCTTTTGACTACATCCACTTATTTTAAAGCCTAAGTCATTTAAGTTCTTATTAATATGCCTTCTTTTGTTAACCAGATTTCTATGTTTCACATAAAGGTCTTAATTTAAATATAGAAGGAGCAACAGCAAACACTATAGTTGAGATTACAGAAGTATTTTTATTTTCTCTTTCCTCAGCTTTTGAATAAAAGGCATGATATTTTCTGTGATCAGTACGAGCTTGAAAGTGAATACTTTATTGGTTTGACCAAAAATAAACATGCCTTAGAGCTGGGAAAAATTTATGTCTTTATAATAATATTCTACTGCTGGGGTTTTTTTTGTGGGTTGGGTTTTTCTTTTAACAGTGCTACAAGCAAAACAGCTCAAAGTTTAAAGCTAAAGTTTACCATGGCAAGAGTTCTCATTTGGAAATAGTTGTTGTTTGGTTTGGTTTTTTTTCTGATGGATATTGCTCTTAATCAGACTGTGTTACAGACACAAGTCTTTGCCACTCAGGTGCTGCCTCCAAAACTAGTGCAATATGCAGTTCCACCTTCAGCTGACCTTCCAGTAACATCTGCAATGATTTATTGTGCATGTGCTTGGGTCTGAGGTGCATAGCAATTAGCAGGAAAAGACAAAAATTGCTTAGGCTGCCTGGATCATAGGGACTTGAACAAGAGAAAATTTTAAGATTAAGAGGGTCTGCAATATGACCTTTTTAACTTTGCTCTCATGTGCTAACCAACCAAGCTGCATACCACAGAGAAATTATTCCTTGGCAGGGATATCACAGGGATATCTTTGGAAAACAACAATTATTTTTCCAGAACAAAACAACATGCTGTGATTTGCCTCCAATGGCAACACTTAAGTGGAAAAAAAACCTGTACCAACAAATGGTTTTTATCTTAAAATCCAAGGGTGAATATCCCAGTTTAAACCAAACAAAACACAAACCCATTTGTGAATGACTTCAGCTTTGCAGGCTTTTTGACACCAACTTATGCATAGAACTCAGTAAGTGTATGACAATCCTAAAATCAACTATTCTTAGACCTTTTTTTTTTAAAGAACAAGGATTTGCATTTATCATTTTAAGCATGTCCCTTTCTAAAGTTCATTAAATCCTTCTTCTAGTCTGGCAGTACAGATCACTGGTACATAACGAAAGTAATTACCTCCTCTGCAGCATTACTCTTCTATGTATATATATTTTTATCCTCTACATTTTTTCTCCAAGTAAGCACTTTCAATCTTTTAAATCTCATTCCTATGGAACACTTTCCTC
Source organism: Melanocharis versteri (assembly GCA_013397845.1). NCBI lineage: Eukaryota > Metazoa > Chordata > Aves > Passeriformes > Melanocharitidae > Melanocharis > Melanocharis versteri. Next base: position 68,660 of record VZTG01001061.1, read on the forward strand.
ATCTCTAATCATTCAATCATCTGAATATGAATCTCCTCTATTCATGTTTAGGAAGGGTATTATTGTGAATCCTTGAACTTTGTGAGCTAGCTAGCTATGCTAGCTGCCTCTTCTTAAGGAGGCTGCAAGCCTGAATTTTCTAACATTTCATATTTTAGTATTTTATGAAGGAAGGGGAATGTTTAGGGCCCTATAATTTCTAGAGGCAAAGAAGTCAATTAGATGAAGAGAGGAGCTAGGCAGTGTTCTCTTTAAAAAACAGGCTATTCAGAGATTTTAAAGGCTCTTTGCATGGGTTAGCAAGAAATTTTATCAGGGTGTACATAAATTAATCAGGGACAACTATAAAAATTGTTCCTAGAGATAAAGCTGAGCTGGCTATTGCAGATTACTCCTAGCAGCATTTGTCCAGGTTAAGACCAAGCTGTGTTTAGTGCACTGAAGAGAGTACACACAATACCTGTACATTTCATGATGCCCATGAGGGCAGGTTAAAGGCCAGCACTAACAGTTTTATTGCAGATGCTATCACAGCAACTTGCAAAAATGAAGTTTATTGCAAATACTCTGACCTGATTTTAACAAAAACCCTCTTTCTAGAAATAGTAAAATAAAGTAGCACAACAATCTTGTTACACAGAATAAATTCCATCTGCATTGTAACTAACAGGTTAATGAAAGCATTATTCATGCATCTGCTAAAATGTTTCCATTTAGTATTTGTAACTGTATATTAAAGATTTGGTTTATTATCTTTTCAGTCTGAGGCATAGTCAGTGCTCAGTCAATTCCAACCTACTAAATCTGACTGTACTAAAATTCCCCAAAGATATCTCATTATAAAAGGGGAAGAACAGACTTTCTGAAATCAACTCATTGATGATACATGTTTTTTTAGCCAATTTAGTGTTATACGACCCTGGAAAATTGCTTTTACTCCTTTGCCCTTGAAGCATCTGTTTTTGCGGATTTGAACCCCAGCTGCCAGTTCAAGTTGAAAATGAATTTCACACATTTGAATTGGTACATGAATTATAGTCATGGCTGGTGGCATCAGGACGCTCTTGGAACCAAGGCTCAGAAGCCGGGAAGGTCACTTTCTATAAAGAGATTGCTAATGACAAGGATGAATAATTGGAACTTAATGAGCACTGAAGAACCTCTCATAAGTACTTTACTAATCTTCCAAACTGCTTCACAAAACAGCAAGTTGCATCAATTTTGTAAAAAAGCTGAATCAAAACGACACTTTTCAAACATAGCTAAAACAAACTCGGGAGGAACTAAGCTTTCTACAAGATATGTACTTCCTATAGTGCCTAAATATAGATAAATCTAAAGCTCTGGCTCAGAAAAACTGACTTTAGGGTTGTGCTGAAATAGAGGATGGAACAAGATATTTTACCACTATGGCCCTGACCCAAGCTCAGATGCAGCACTGAGGCCTCCTGCCCCTTTGCACAGTGCAGATAATCAGTGGTTGGGTTTGGGAGTAGAAACCTATTTGTAACAGCCCAGATCTGAGTGAGGATGATTTACCATCCTGCCACAGCTGGACTATTTCTTATTAGAAACTCATTTAACACTAGCTTAGTTTTTTCTCCGGTACATTACTGTGCAAACATTTCTCAGATGTTTTATCAGAGAGCTTCATTTTGGGAGATGATCTGCCCTGGCACATTCTTGTATCTACACAGCTTAGATGACAAAATCAGGACTTACTCTTGTGTCTTTGCAAGCTCCATTTCTGTCCATTAAGTTCAAATAAACAGCAGGAATGAGAGGGGAACTTAACAAGGTCACTGTATCTTATCCTGCAGTGTAATAAAAACATCCCTGATAGAAAGTTAGTGCAAACCCTTGGAGTGATTTTCTGCCACTGCTTTTTACACCATCCTTGCTATCAGAGCACCTGGCAAGAGAGGGCCTTCTGTTGTGATTTTATCTTTACTTTTGGAGTGTTACTCTAAAATCTGCTTGATCATTTGTTCAGTATGTTCCTCAATGCTAAAAAACAATACAAAATGTGCATTTATTGAAAATAATGCCTTAATATTCTACCCTTTATAAAAACAGGCTGGGAAAAAGAAGCAGAAATTGGCCTGGCTTTTCTGCAGCACACAGCATTCGTGTCATTGAGGAGTCTAGATCTTTATTTTCCAGAAGAATTCTGTTGCGTCTCCATAGCTTCATCAACGCAAAATGCCACATTGTTGGTTTTACAGCAAAGCTGTGTACAAATACACAGCTATCGAAACTCCTGACTCCTCTAATCATTGCAGTCAATCTCTTAAATAACACTTTTTTGACTGAGGCGTCAGCAACACAGAAGTGAGTTTTCTTAAAAGGCGTCTAAAATGGCAAGAAATTATTTTTTCTCCACTGTTTACCACATTCCTTATAAAACTTTCAAAACAGATCAGACAAGCTGCACAATACACAATTGCAGACATGAACAGCCATGTACTCCTGAATATTAAAAGGTGTAGCCACAAGCATTTGCTTAGGCAAAGTTGGGCCTGCAAGTTAAAAAATATTTAATATCCTTTCGCAAATTGGCATACAAATTATAAATTGGAAGCTAAGATTTTAAAAAAGGAAAACTACAAGACAAAATAACTTAAATCTTGGAGAGATTTTGTTTAATTATTCAGAGACCATGCCTTTTGTTTGGAAATTATATCACAAGTTCTTTTCTCAGTGGAACAGAGATTGTTGAACAGAATGTCTCTTAAGTAATGCTTATGCAACCACTAGTATGTGGTTTCTGCTGCTGCTGTTTGACCAATTATTTTTCATAAATGTAAAAGTTTGGCTTGCTTTCATCTTAAAAATAAAATACACATCAAACCTTAGGTTGATGCTAATACTTGGACCCTTCAGTAATAATTTGCTGGATATTTGTGCATCTTTGCAACAAATGTTTGTTGCAGGGCTTAGTTTACATTCCTGATATCAAATTTTGTTCCATTCCTAATACATAATAGATGATAGTTTTAGCAACACTGTTATTGAAGCAGATAGTGTTTGATTCAATACATTAAAATCCAATTATATTCCTACATCATAAGCGGATAATAACTGCTTTATTATTAAAACATGGCTTTCATTTTGACTGTGTTTAATACCTTTTCTGAAATCAGTGCAGCACAATAATATTGACAGAAAAGCTGAAGGTTATATGGAGAGCAAAATGTCATGTGTTATCATTATACAACACAGAAAAAGTTTCTATTTATAGATTTCATTATCAACTGCATTTTATGTTCAGAATATTTAATCTGTCTTTTTTATCTCGGAATCCTCTGTTGACCTTCATCTTTAGGAAGATTTAAACTGCGTATAATGCTACTGTTCAATCATCTTTATTTTAATTTTCCTGAAAATAGTCTATAAAAAACAAAATCAAAATGTCACATTTGTTATTCATTTCCTCCCCTTTCTATCATGGTGCTTTTTTTTAAAAAAAAAGATTGTGAGCCTGGCTGGTTGACATACCCAGTCCTTACACTGCCTTTGCACACAGACTGAGCTGTATACCTGTAATCATCTAGAAAGTGGGAACTTCAGTCTTTCTATGTGTTCCAAACATATTCATGATAAACTGCATAAACTTTCCCTGTACATTCAGTGTGATCAAGGTGATGGATTCTCCTACCAATTTGAGCTTTACATAAAAAAGCATTTTCAGGATCACTTTCACAGTGCAGCCAAAGTCCATTATTACATCTGTGGTGACGTTCTAAAGAAAGCTTTTTTCCAGCTTGGTGAGTGCTGGCTTTCTTCTCTTCCCTTCTTGGCTGGTGAGTAGCAAAATGTAAAAGAGCTTGCAAAGTTTTGCATGTCTTCCATAAACTCATGTCTCCAGAAGGCAGTTCTTTAGAGACTGAATTAGGATTTTGTTGGAAAGAAAGATGATAAAAGTAGCTAGGTTACTTCTAGCAGATTGTTGGAGAAATGCTATTATATAATCATAGAAAATATAAGTACCTCCAGCCAAAAAACTCCAACAACAACAAAGTAAATGGAAAGATAAGAGGATTAAGGGGACAATCAACAGGAAGAGTTCACTAACCTTGCCTTGCCATGCTATTCCCCGCTGTGGAAGCTGGCAAAGAGCCACTGACTCTCGAGGAGGTGTGTCAATCAGACAGGTAAGGACTTGCCCTATTATATATACATTTTATCTTATTTTATAATGACCCTATGATCTACCTGAAATAAAACTTAGAAAAAAATTAAAAATCACTTGTATGGTATTAGAAGTTCTAATGATACAAACAGAGAGACTACAACACAGCTTAGAGATATCAAGGCAAGCTATTTTCAAAATAGTGTGTAGAAAATGGGTTAACAAATAAATTACCAACTGTTTGTGCAAACCACGACACTAAACTCACTTTAAAAACTGCACGTCTGCTTAACCTTAATTCCACTGCCTGCCAGTGTGCCTGATGCCAAGATGATTTTTGCTTTTTCTTTTATATACCTTTTACACAGTTTTGTGTATCCACAAGTATTATCATGTATACTTGTAATTCTTTAAGTCTGATAACTTAGCATAGTTCTAGTGTTTTGTAGGGCCAGGAGACCAAACTCCCCAGAAGCCGCAGGGCCAGGAGACCAAACATTCTACTATCTTGGAGGGCCAAGGTCCCCTCCTACAACATATTCTGTAAACTAGAGATTAGCCCACCCGAGGGGGGAGGATTCCATAGATGGGGAAAATATCACACCATCCACCCAAGCCCCCTTACTGGGTACTTGTTACGTATGTTAATGTGTAAGGTCTATAACTTGTATACGCGGTTCACCGTGGGGGGTGCATTGCGACGCGTTCCACCTTGGCAAAGAGATGCATCCATAGGATTCTATTAAAGATACTGAGGTAAACCCGCTAACCCTTTAACTGTGTGTACCTTTCATTTTCTAAGACCAGGAAAAGGCGTCATGCCTAAGGGCCTTCATTACCAAAAAAGGTTGCAGTACTTAAGAGCTCTGTACAAAACAGAGGAAGGTTTGTGGAATGCCGACTTCTGAAGGTCTCTTGCTACATCCTTATGCTCAGGACAATGGAGAGGAAATCAGATCCCTGCAAACTGGGCTTGCAAAAAAATACTGTGCATGGAGTATAGTGTCCAGCCATAATGATGTGCTGGAAAGCCTTATGGCACAGTTCTTGTTAATCTCTCCACCAGCAGCTAATAGCCCACTCTGAAATCATGGAAAGATTCATAAGAGATTGCATAATACTGGAATAGAACATGCCTTAATGCCTGTGACTGCAACACTCTCTTGTTTGTGTTTTTCAAAAGTTTCAGGACATATGATATCTAGAGAGCCAGTAAACAAAGCACATTTCAGTGGAAGACCTGAAAGACCTGGTGAATCTGGAATACACAGGATCCTAAATCTTGGGGCCACCAGGCTGCCTTTCATCGTGCTCTTTCTGAATAGGCTCAGCCAGTGCTCAGCTCTGGAGGGCACAGGGAAATGTGAACACTGATTGCTGTAGGTGCTGCAGTGACTCATGGAGCTCATTCCCAAAAGTGCTCTTTCTCACATTTAGGACCAGACACAAAATATATTGAAGGCCGAATTATTTGTCTTAGACGCTATAAAAACATCTTACAGCCATGATCTTTCCTGTAGACATCTTTCCCCACGCCATTTGTGACCAACACGTATCTATGATTTGACAAGGAAGGTACTTATGGAAAATGACTGTAGGTCAGGTAAATCCAGACTAAATCTGGATTATGGGTGAAGGAGATTAAGTTCAGTGTAGGGTCTGAAGGTATTTGCTCCTTCAGTTCAAGACTTCAAATCCCTATTAATGTTCTGGACACGTGTTATTTACAGAGACTGAGATGCTCAGATCAGTCCACTGATGTAATTTAAACTCACCAGCAGTAATGTTCTGTTCTGAATTCAGCATTAAGCAGAACCGGACAAGTATTTCAAGTTTAATACTGTCAGCTCTAGGACAGTGTCCTAGGTTGAGCATGAACCAATGGTGCGGGTTGGACACGCCTCCAGATCCCATATTTAAAACAAAGCAAGGCACCCAGAGCTCTCTCTTACTTCCGGCTTTCAAGCAGGTAACTGAGGAGCCCGCGCGGTCCGGCAGGGCCGGGCCCGGCCCGGCCAGGGCAGCCCGGCTCAGCTGGGATGGCCCGGCCCGGCCCAGCCGGCCCCCAGTGCGGCGTGGACTTTTAAAATCTTGTTGCTATTGAGCCCGCCAGCTCCACAGGACCCCGGCGAGGCCGGGCCGGCTCCGCTCGGCTTCGGGCGGAGCCGAGATGGGCCCCACTCGGGCCACAAGCCGCTGAGCCGTCCTACCGGCGCCGCAGGAGATCATGCGGCTGAGATCGGGGGCAAGTCTGCAGCCTGTGCGGAAAGCAGCCCTGCGACTGGAGCTGAATGCGGCAGGGGCCGGAGGAGCACCCATGCAGCCATAGTGGCCGCCACCATTCTGGCCCGACTCCTGAGATCTTGGCACAGCCCCCCCAGCGCGGCCTGAAATCCTGCACTTCGATTGTCCCGCCGCCGCCCGGCACCGGATCACCTGACCATCTGCCGGAGCCCAGAGAGATGTTAACTCTTTCCGTGCTCAGATAAAACCTACAGATACTAATCCTCCAGCGAATAAGAGCGGGGAGAAGGGTGAAGACACTTGAGGAGAACAACATGGAGACTCCAAGGTCAGTGAGGAGGGCAGAGCTGAAGTCCAGAAGGGGGAGAATGAGAAGATGTCCTATGTCTCGGGACTGAAATTCTTTTGTAAGCCATGATGAAGACATGAACAATCGGACTGTTATCCCTGTAACTCATGAAAGACATGGGGGGATGAAGCGTTCAAACTGCAGACACGAGCAAAGGCACTTGTGCTAAAGCCAGCAGATGTTGAAGTGACTGTGATCCAATGAGAAGCTTGAACAGAGAGAGAGATAAGGTGAAGAAGACCCCTGCCCTTAGAAAAAAAGGGGGGGGGACCTCTGTCCTCAGAAATGAAGATGATCTCAGAGATAATGAAGAGAACCTTTGCTCCTGAACAACTCATCCTTAAAAGTGTACCCCATGGGTCAGTGGCCCACAGAGGTAGTTGTGGGAAAACTACCAAATGTGGGAGGGACCTTCACGGTACAAGCAGATTTCCACCCGGGCGCTGCTTTGCTGTGATATTACATCTACAAGAGAACTGTTTCTTGTGGAGAAGTCTCCATGGCATGGCAAGAGAAACTTTTCTTTCTCTGAGTGAACTAGAAAAAGACTATTTTAAAAGTGATGCACTGACTGAAAAGTCTAAGTTTGGTCTCTTTACGTTGTCAGTGGGAAAGGAGAGATGGAAAGTGGGGGGAGGAAAAGTGTTTTGAAGGTTTATTCTGATTCTTATTATTTTCCTTTTAGTTCTGTTAATAAACTTAACTTTATGCTTTTTTTAAAGTTTTGGGCCTGCTTTGCTTCCTCCTAATCCATATCTCACAGCAGAAATTGGATAGATTATTTTAGTGAGTACACTAGTGTTCAACTAGAACCAAAACCAAGACAGACAGTTTGTCTTCCTTTTCTGCTGACTTAAACAGTCTGTTTAGAAACACAGTGACCAGCTGGCATGCACCTTATAAGAGGAAAAATAAATTCATTTTATGCAAGTGTTTATTACTTTGGCTTTTCTCCAATTTAAAAAGATCAGAAAAATAGAATACGTATTCAAAGCCACAGAGAAGACAACATAAAGGACCTTCTAAACAAAACTGATCAATCAATAAATTTTCCAATAATCAGAAGGAAACTAACTGTATCACCCTACAAAACAGTGATGGAAACCACATTACAACGAAGCCCTCTCAGAATTGCTCTTGAAGCTTTTCAAGTTTTTCTTTGATAAGAAAATTAATAAACAACTTCTGATGCATAGTGGGCATCTCTGTTTTGCCCTTCTTGGCGCATGGTCTAGAGCAAGTCAGAAATTCAGAACAGAGACCTCACAATGAGGGCTGTTTGCTGAAGCAAACACATCCTGTGTACTCTTTCTCTACAAGAGTTTCTTCATACTTTACAATATAGACAGATTAAAACGAAGTGCTGCAATTCTAGTAAGTGTGTATTTGCTAGGTAGCTTCCTGGTGAAAATGCAATTTAGAGTTATTACAGATGTCATGCAGTGTTGCTTTGAAATTAATGTAAATTTTGGGCCTTATTGTACACATCTGTCATCCTGATAAGACCAAAAACTTGTACTAAATAAATAAAATTAATCTTAGGATTAATATTCAATGTTAACTACAATTTATTAATATTATTAAGAATACTCATCAATTTATATGAAATTTATTTCAAGATGTCTGAATGTGCCCCCTTGGACAGAAGTTGGCATTATAATTTCAATGGCCCAGACATCACTATTTTCAGACAGGAACAGACAACAACAGCAGAGGTTGACTTTGAGGACAGGAGTGAGAACAGTGAGATTTTGACTTTAACGTGACCCTGAACAACACCTTAAACACCGCTTCAGTCATCTGCTGTCCACACAATTTAAAAGACAAGCAGTGAAAGGATGCTCACACACACCCGGCAGCACGGGCTGTGTCCGTCAGAGGGCGGCGGCGGCTGGCGCCGCGGGACCGGGAGATGCAACCAGTGGGGAAGGGTCGGGAAACACCCGCGGCACGGCGGGTTCCGGGGATTGCGGGGAGCCTGGAGCCAGCGGGGAAGGGTCGGGAAGCACCCGCTGCACGGCGGGTTTCGGGGATTGCGGGGAGCCTGGAGCCAATGGCAAAGGATGGGGAAGTGGGCAGGGCACGGCGGGTTTGGGAGCAGCAGGAAGAGGCGCTGGACAGGAGCACGCCGGAGATGCCGGCAGGTGTCAGGGAGCTTTGCCAAGTCCCGCTGTTTGCAGAGCTGCGACTCGGCCGCGCCAGCAGAGGAAGGAGCTGCCCGTGCTTCCAAAGCACTCAAAGAGTTTGAGACCAGTTCTGGTCGCAGCTTTTCCTGCATTGCCTTTTTATGATGCTCTGCATATTATTTGTCCTTGTAATCAGCACGAGGTTTTGACTTCTGTTTAAGAAAGTTGCTCTAAGCCTGTTTAGCTGCTGAGTTTTCAGTCTCCTAATTCTTGCGCTAACAGATAGAGCTCTATGAAATCCTTACCATGCATTTCTCGGAGATAGATTACTTTAGCTGATCACTTAGAAAGCACAGACCTTTTCATAATCTTTCTTACCAATAATTAAATCACTTCAGGAACAGCTAACCTCCCAAAAAATGCCAGTGTCAGGATAACTAGTTAAAAGTACACTAAGCCTGAATATTTATGGTAAACTCCCAGAGAAGTCCATGAAAACACTGTCTCTGTTTTCAGTGTAAGTTGCAAATATCCCAAGAGCCCCCACTCCAACTCAATGGAATACAGAGCATCTAATACACCCATACTTAATGTACTGATATAAATGTAATTCCATAGTTTTTGGGGTTTTTTTGTCGCACACTATGAAAACATTAAAGGGCAGGCACAGATTTCCCAAGATATCTGAAATAAAATATTCAAACCATTTTCATTGTTGGATATTAGCCAAAAAGTAGAAGTTTTCTAAGAAAAATATTACCTTTCTTGTCCTGATCATTGAGGATAAATGCTTTTCAAGCTTTAATTATGACCTGATTTTTCACTGAAAATGCAAAGTTATAAACTTGGACAAAATTAACTTTTGTTCAAAGATGTCTTTTACTCTTTGTTAAAATGCAAGTTGGTACAACTCAAGGGATAATTTACAATACTTAGCCCAACTGTACACTGATATATTGATTTATTGATCTTGCATCATTGATGAATGTTGACTCCCTTGAAAAGATACGAAAAATGCCTAGAGCTAGACAGACCTTGCACAGAAAAAAAAAGGAGACTGAAAAAATGTGTTTTCTGGAGTAGATCAAAGCAGCCCACTGGAGTGAATTGTATACAGTGATATTTAATTGACCTTGCTGTACCTCAAGAGAACAGGGCTCACGGGACCTCATCATTAAGAACTCTTATTAAACCCACATGAATTGTGCTTCAGTTTTGTCCAGGATTCCTTGGCTGCTGCACCGAGACGTTCATTAGAAGCCCCTGGGGGGGAAGAACTAAAATGAATAAACGTTCTGCAAGTGTCAGGCACCACAGAACCATTCCGTTAACTGGTGATAGGAAACAATATCTACTACACAATATCTCAAAATTGAAAGTCCAATAGTTTCCCAGTTTATTCCTTCAGTTTCCTCAAAAGTTCTTATTTACAATTGATTTTCACATGCAGTACCTGCATTAGATTGAACTTAAGGCCACGGCAGTGGAAGTCCTTTGCCTTGAAAAGGTATTTTAACAACCCAGAATATTTCACTGGATTCTAGACAGGAAAGTGTGGATTAGAGAAAAGGAATCTTTGAAGGATCTAACTAGATAAATTTTTTGAGAAAAGCCAGCAAATACTGGAAAGCACATTTTCAGAATATTTGAAGACAACTAAAGAACAGACAATTACTCAATTACCTTCTAACAGCCAGCTTTGGGGTTTTTTCCACATAACTCCAACTTTTTTCATCTGTTCCTTTCTTCACCTCTTTTTTGGGTTTGCAAATTGCATGCAAACACCTATAAAGTTGCACTGATCAACTGGAGCTCAAAGGAGAAGAGTCCATTCATTACATGATGGTGACAAGACTGGGGAACGGGAACTAGGCTGACGCTCTGTGAATGATCATCAAAAGTCTTCTATTCCAAATTCAAGATCAATGCAGAAAGAAGCTTCAAGAAACTACCAGGTAAATGCTAGAGATCAGGTATTAAAAGCCTGACATGTACTACAACAGGATTTTCTTATAAATAGAAACAAAGAGACTTAGTCACCTATTGGAGAAAACAATAATTAATTAGGTCCCTAATTAATTAATACATTGTACTGAATCTAGGTTCAATTCTAAATTGTGCCATTAACGTCCATATTTTCCTGAATATGTGAATCAAATCACTTGTTTTTGATAGAAATACACATAGATGAATTTCTACTATCAGTCCATTTAAAAGTGCCATATTAAGTCCCAGTTTCATGGAAACATTAATTTACGCTACCAAAAGTAACTGCTGTCATAAAATCAGGGTTGTATTTTGTTGCCATTGAATACCTCAAGCATAATTTTTAAATCACTATGTTTGAAGATACCCTATTAATTACAAAAGAAATTAAATACATAATATTACATAAGCAAAGTACCTCTGATCATTCTTTTCTGCTGATAAAAATACAGATTTTCAAGTCAATTAAAGTCTGTTCATTCATCTGAGAGAAAATATTTTGTTGAATATTTCACATATCACGATAAGTCTGTCTAGAGTAATTGACTGGATTTTATTTGAAAATGTGTTGCAGAATATTAATGAACACACCAATGCAATGGGCTGCAGCTGCTTCTTGACAGCAGTGTGCAGAAAACTATGAATTTGTTACATCTCTGATTAGCAAAGTCCTGTTTCATATCTTTGGTTACGAAGAAAGGTTATATTTGCCAGAAAGACTGTTTTAGTTTTTTTTTTAGTCTACGACCTACAAACTTAAGTGACTGGCAAAGAAAACGACTAGTCAGCTCAATTCAAGACCAACTTTAGTTGAGTCAAATTCTCCTTTCATTATTCAAAAAAAAAAAAAAAAGGATAACTCAGAAGAATTTATAAGGCCCAATAGAGAATTTGCTTCAGAGAAGTCAGATGATGATTTTAAAGAGCCAACATCATTGTGTGGTAGTCATTTGACACTTTGCCATTGATCCAGAAGTGCAGGTTCATCCACAGAATCATAAGGGTTGGAAAAGACTTTCAGGATCAAGTTCAACCTTCAACCAAACACCCACCTTGTCACCTAAAGCACAGCACTGAGTGCCACCTCCAGCCATTATCTGAACACCTCCAGGGACAGTGGCTCCAACACTTCCCTGGGCAGACTTTCCCAATGTATAACTGCTCCATCTCACTCTTTAACCTAACGCCAGTGGTGATCTAGGACTGATTTCAAAACACCCTTGGCATCAGTTATCTCTCTGAAGACAAGTGCTTTCCTAACAATTAATGCAGAAAGATAGTTGTCTGCCACGTCAAATCTTACCTTTCAAAATGGACAGCTCTATTCTGTTGGTTCCCTTATAGGAAAAAAAAGCCAAAACAAAAACCCCACAAAACAACAACTAGAAAAACCACACAAAACTTGGAAATCACCCAAACACCTGCCATAAACTTTTCTGGGAGGAAATTCTCTCCTCATGCATTCTCATTGAGTTTTGTCATTAACATGCACATATCCACTCATGCCCCCAAAGAAAACAGTGTTTTCCTTGTCACAAGAAAATAGCATCCAATGGCTTAGACTGCACAGCTATTTATGTATCTAAGGCAATTGTTAGCAAACAGTTTGGATTTTCAGTAGTACCTGTGCAGGTTACGTTCTTGGCTCCCATTGGAACGTGTAATGAGTTATGCAATAAAAATACACTTTGGCATAAATTACACCAGTCTGCCACATGCTGCTTTCAAATTACAGCTGTAAAATACACTGTATTTGTCCAACAGTTATTGCTCTGAATTGCTACAGATCTCCCTGATTTGGGGCCAGAAGCCTGAGTCTTACCAAGGTTAGTGCTTAACATTTCATAATTCTTTAATCAATTTTCTCTTTCTACAGAGAGCCCACCATTGTTACTGTCACATGTTTTTTACTGAAAATTTTTACAAACCAGTAGTGTTATTTCCAGAGCTTATAGGTCATTAAACCCCTGAAGCTGTCATTAAAATTCAAAAACATTCTCTCACGAACTATTTCACTCTATATATACATTGCTGCAGGGTGGCTCAGAATATGACAGATGCAAGCCCAAAATTTACCTGACCTGCATTTTAATTTTGTCTTTCTCATAATCATATTTCAAAAGAGTTTCCTTTCTACAAAGTCATCTCTAATAACAACACTACAAACACTTTCAGATCCATAAATAATTGTTCCTCCTTTTCCAGCTCATAATGGACTTACTTTCTTTTGAAAGATACCTGTCTGTAAAGGGCTTTTCCCATTTTAAATTTGCATTTTCTTCTTAATACCTTGTGCTTAATGCTTTTTGGAGAAAGGGGGCTTAGGATTTTATTCAAAGCATATTCCTGAAATCCTTGTCTGCACATAATGTGCACTCTTTAAATTGGAAAGGAGGCTGGCTCTAAGGCTCACTGGAGATGGAAAGAACCTGCCTTTGATTATTACGGTCCTTGCTTCTCAGTAAGTATCTCCTTCCTTTTTAATACTAACAAAGTCCTACCTTTGATTATCCTTGACTTTGTTTTTTAACTTCTCTTTACCTCAAAGGTAAAGAAAAGCTTTACCTAGAGACTGGATTTTATGCCTCAGGATTGTGCTTTACTCCAGTGTTACAGTTAAAATCCCAGAAAATACTAGAAGCATGTTAATAGAGAATTCCATCTTATTTTAATGAGGCCAAAACCTCATCCTACACATTTTTGTTTTTCTTGCCATTTAAAGCACTGAGACCTTTAAACACTTACATAAACAGGCATAAGCTTCTCAATTTAAATATTATACAGCCAAAAATCTGCTCTTGCAGCCTTGAGCTCCCTGGCACAGATTTGGATTCTTGGTAAAGAAAATACCAGCTGGGAAAATCAGCAGTTTGTAGCAGCTCTGTAGGACTATGGAGTTATCCTGGTACACATCTATCCAGCCATCCCAGTGTGAAGTGTCAGGAATGAAACATCCACATGTGACCTGGTTCAAAATGTCCCTCTCAGATGCACAAGGGGTTACAGGTCAGAGTGCCTCTAACAATGTTTTGCAGGCAGCTCGTAGGATCAGGTAGGGTGGGCAAATCTACATAAAACTAGGGAGTCACACTCACATTGATCTCACTCAGTTCCCATATATATTTGCCCAGAGACAAGTGGTCTTGTATCAGAACATGGAAAAGCAGAGCCCTGCTAACCTGATCCAGTTTTGATGTTTGACAAGATGAATGTCACAGAGACTTTCCTACCTTAATTATCCCCTATGGAAAAATCTCAATGAAAAATCCGTAACTACCTTCAGCAATATTCAATTTACCTGTTTTGTTTAGAATTCTAATTTTAGGAATCCTAATTTTAAAATAATTGTGGGCATTTTGTAATTGGGGGGAAAAATTAAACTCTGAACCTATCAGTTCCTTCAGGAAAATCAGAAACAATAATTAGCTCTATTGTAATTACATCACCCATAATTTTCCATACATAAGAGAGTCTTACTTATCAGTTTGGTTACGGTTGTTAGGTTTTGCCATTTTAGTGCCATTCTGGTAATATCTGAACTTTGATTTGATACTCTCAGATACAGCTTCTAATATCTGCCTTTCAGTAAAAAGAGTATCTCGTTTGTGCAATATGTTATGCGTGGGTTAGCAGCAGAAAGACTCTTTCAAAACCACTATGCTTGATATTGAGAACATATTCATATATGTTCATATGATTTGAAATGGGCCATTAGTGCCATAGCACAGTAAATCCATATGGCCATTGGTCACTTAATGTTTAAGACGCCATTTATTAAACTACCATACATTTTTCTTCCAGAGACCATGTCTTCACCAAGCTTTGTCACCTACATAATATTTGAAGTGTGTAACCTGGCTGAAGAGAGAATCACTTATTTTCCTGTTTTAAATCCATTCCAAATTAAGAACTGGTACCTCAAATTATTACTTTGCAAGTTCTTACATGGAAATATGATAGAGATCAATTGATCCAGAAATAATATATCTAAAGAGGAATTGCTTCCAAGTTATCTGCTGTAGCCAGCACTATACAAACCTGTTATGAATTTCAGTATAAAATGCAGATTAATGCTGTCAAAAACTGGTAAAAGACTGTCATGCCACTAAACACAAGACAGAGAACTCTCTATTTGAGAAGAATTAGGTTTTTTCAACTTTAATTTGGAAAACTGGGTTATTTCTGAAGAAGTTATTCCAAGTAGCTATAAATTTGAGGTGAAATAAAAATACATTTCTTATTGCTATATAGTGTCATGGAAACCTGCAAGAACATAGAGCTAAGAACATATTTTATGTTTTCCCTGGGAACCTATCTGCATTTGGAAAAAAATATAAAGAAAGTAGCAGAAATGCAGACTCACAGGAAACACAGAGGGATCTCATTTCAAATCACAGCTACCAGCACCTGTCATTCAACCCTGCCCAGGCTGAGGAGAAGCAGAATGAACTCTGAAATGCTGAACCCCAGACTGATGCTCTGGCAAGTTCCTCTGACTGATCAGCTTTGTGGCCAATCCTGCTTTTATTACATAGTTTACAGTGAGGAATTATGCTTAGTTATGATTATGGTTGCCCAATAATAAATACAGCAGATAGAATAATCAAGCAATATGAGGACTGGATAACTTAGAGACATTTTGAATTTTAAAATTATTGAAAATTACTCATGAAGAAAGAAAGTGCATTACCATTCAGAAGTGCCTGTGATTACAGGCATTTAAATTATTTAAGTGACTTTCAGAGTTGCCAGCATAAGTTGAATGCCCAGATTTGGGGAATCTTAATGGGATTTCCTTGTCCAGATAACTACCTAAAAAGAACAGAGACTCTAAATGCTTATAACAAGAAAAGCAAAATGAGGAATTATTCACCACTGCAATTAGCCATGATCTTCCTCCTAGCCTGTTTGAAAGCTGCAGTTCATGACATGTTTACTACTAAAACAAAGTTAAATTGTCATAGCATCCAGGACAAGGACAAACTGCTAAATGCTGAAGAGATGAAGGAAATTAGTGATCCTTGATCAGATGATTTAAGCACTTCTTACACCTTGCATGTTTAACACCAGCTGCAGGTTGCAGTGACATCTTCTGACTGTTCCCCATCTTGAAACTTCAGATTAGTCAAACTACACTGAAAGGGAGAGCTTATTCCGTCACAGTGCTGCATCAGAATGGTCAAATATCCGAAACAGTTTTTGCCTTTGCTGAACATCTTGCTGTCAACAGCTCTTTGTACATGCAAAAGGAAATTATATATGAGAATTTTTAAAATTTTTTGAAATGCTCACACTACAATAAACTGATTGGAGAGAAGTAAAACTTTGTATACAACTGGGAACAGAAGAAACTGCAGTGCAGAAAGAGTTTCACCTAGTGGCAGCTTGCCACTGAAATGATGGTAGGCAATTATATAAAATGGACACTCCACGTTAAAATTTGTTGCCAGTTTGCCAGTTCCAAAGGGTTGGCAGTTGGCTTTGGCAACATCTATGGATACGTGGTCCTGCCTGTATAAAGTTCCTGGATTGGGAAATAAACCTGGAGAAAAGATGGCTGCACACTGCAGTTTGAAATCATCCATATTCATTTTGCTGTGCCTCCATGCAGATGTAGGATGCTTCAGACACACATGCTGGCAAGCCTGAGAGTTTTCTAAAGGCTTTAGAGAAGAGAAGTGGCATATTCAAGCAGTGGAAAATATTCCAGAGTTTGCTAGGGGCCCCCCTACTAAATAACAGGGAAAAATACCTGAAACCAGAACCATATTCTCCTGCTATTCAATGTGTTTCCCTGCAGCTTGTACATGAGGAAAGAGGCTTCAAACTCTTCTTCTGGCTTAAACTATGGGATGGTGATAAAACAGATCCATTCAACAGCAAAATACTTCAGGATGAAATCTGAAGATAAGCCAGCCTCAGTCTAATTTTAGACTTTAACAGTGAAACATAGGAGAGTTTTACCCATGAAACTTCACATCATTTTAAGACCACTCCATCCCCAGATGAAGAACACAGGCTTCCAAACAACCAAATGGGAGAAGAATTAAGTATGAAACCCTGCACTAGTACAGATAATTTCCTTACCCTTTATTTCATGACTTACATGTTGGTCGAACTGAAATAATTGTTTCCAGGATGTTTATGTAATAAACATATGTAATAAAATTTACTAAAACATATGTAAATAAAAACTAAATATATGTAATAAAATGTAATAAAAATTACTTCATTGAGCATCTTTAATACCCCCAGTAAGGCAACAGATACCAGACAATTCAGAGAAAATTCTTAGCCAATGACTTAAGCAAAAAGCAACCTGGAAGAGTAGTGTACATGGAATAAAATATCAAACAACCTTTTACCTTTAGCCTTGACAATGTTACTGGGTTTTTGTTTGAGGGTTGGAGTTTTTTTCTGTAATATTTTGTGTGATATGATTGCTGATATCTCTTTGAAAAGCCGGTCTGTTTAGGACAGGGAAGACAAAAAGGGCCAAGGTGAAAGAGTTTTTATTTACAAATTTCTACAGGGATTAACAGAATCAGCAATTTAACTGTTTGTTTTGTTCTTATGGCTTAGAGCAAAACTACTGTAATATTCCACTTCTAAAAAACAACTGTCAGTATCATAATGATTGCATGAAGTCACGACTGAACAATACGAACAATATTTCAAGGACTTGCTATTAGTATGCAAAACTCCATTATGATATTGACAGTAAGTGATAGCTCTCTGATAGTAAACAGTTTTCAAGAGACACCCCTATATTTCTAGCAATACCTCCTTCATTTTCACGTCAATTTGACAGATCTCAGTGCGCAAAATAAGAAACATATTCAAATACAATTTAAAAAGACATTTTAAAGATAGCCAGCCTGAACAGCCTAATGGAGGAGTAAATAAAAGATCAAGGTAGCCATAGTGACTACTAAATCTGACAGATAATTGTCCACATTATCAGCAGCATCAAACCCAGTATTTGTATCATACACAAGTGAGAGCTTTCCTCAAATGAGTTTACTAAAGCAGAAGCAAACAGACAGGAGGATATACTAACAGATCAGGCCAAACCAAGAATACCTCCTTGGTCTTTTTGAGCTCTGCTCCTGTTTCCTCAGCTGTGCTTCTTTTCACAGGTAAGTTTGTTTATAGCATTAAACAAACCTGACGTACATAAAACATACCATGCTGTTTTTAGGTGGACTCTAGTGCTGGTTTTGGCTGAGGTAGAATTCATTTTTTTTCATAGTAGTATGGTGCTGTGTTTTGGATAATTTGGGGGTGGTTTTAGTTATTGCTGAGCAGCACTTACACAGAGTCAAGGCCTTTTCTGCTTCTCACACAGCCGCAACAGCAAGAAGCTGATGATGCACAACAAATTGGGAGGGGACACAGCAGACCCCAACTGACCCAAGGGATATTCCACAACACATGGCATCATGTCCAGTACACAGAGCTGGAGGAAGGAAGAGGAACATTCAGAACAATGGCACTTATCTTCCCAAGTCACCATTACATGTGATGGAGCCCTGCTTCCCTGCGGATGGCTGAACACCTGTCTGCCCATGGCACGTGGTGAATGGATTCCTCAATTTGCTCCACTTCTGAGCACAGCTTTGGCTTTACTTGCTAAGCTGTCTTTACCTCAACCCACAAGTTCTCCCTTTTGCTCCTCTGACCCTCTCCACCACCCCACCGGGATGGAGTGAAGAAGAGGCTCTGTGGGGCCAAGTTTCCAGCTGGGGTTAAACTAGGACGGCTCCAAGACTGAGCAGTGCCTGAAGCTGCACTGAGTTTGAATGGGCATGTCAGAAATAGCTTTTAATACACAGATAATCCAGGCAGTTCACTAGAAGATGTTTCATTTCGTTCCACCAATTTCACTCCATCACACAGTTCTCCAGAGTCCCTTGGTGCTGAAGCACCACCTGTCTTCAAGAGGTCTTTTCCATGAGACTAAGCTCTGGTTTAAGTCCTCTTGGGTAACCTTGGCAGGGATTGAATTTGTCAGAGAAAACTGCCACTCCCTTTTTATTGTTGGGAGAGAAATATATACTGTCTTGAAGTTAATCCCGTGATCAATATATAATATTTCAAGTACAGGAGATAGATGGTGCTCTGGAAACTGAGCCAGCAATGCATAATACTCTGGACACCAACATGCAAATAACAAATTCTGATCAGTCACTGCCAAGTCTTGTTCAAAGACATGGTTCATGTTTAGAGCTCTGCACCTTAGAGGCTGACTGCAAAGCCAACCACACAGATTAGTATCACAGAACCCAGCAAAGTAAACTTCTGTGGAAACCCTAGAATTTGAATGACATTTTCCAAAGACCTCCTTGCTACATAAGGTAAGAAAGATGTATGTAATAAGAGAAATTAAAAGAAAGTTTTAAAATAATTTGTGCCACTGAAAAAGCAACATTAACCTGAACACTGTATAGGCTACAAAACTATTTTATAAGCACTAACAGAAATCCCATATTGTCTATTAAAAATTTATCAGCAACCCTAAATTTTTATTTCTTCTAGAGCATAAAGCATAATTGAAAGGAACAAACAAAGAAGAGTTAGGTTAATAGTGCACAGCTACAGAACAAACTTCAGTCTAAAGAACTGTGAAAAGCAAGATAATGAATACATTTTAAATCATGCTGCACAATAGGAATTTACTCAAAAGTGATATTGAAGTGTTGCAAGGTTCATTTTCCAGGTGTTTTTATAGATAACTCTGCTTTTCACTGCATGTGCTGTATATTTTCTGGATTGAGTTTGACTCACTTCACTTTTTCTTGCTTAGAAAATGGGGGGAAATCGATTCTACTGAATTATTTATTATTTTAAACATATCAAGGAACTTTTCTCCTAAGCGTAAGCATTTTGTGAAGGTGTTGAACAAGAATGATATACGGCTACACAATTAATTTTATTTGAAAGACTGAATGAATTAGAAGTGGAGTTTGAGGGCAGAAACTGCCTTCAAATCCACATACCAGCTGTCTACTAGCCCAGTGTATACAGTGTTGAAATTATGAGGAAGCAGAACTGATATTTGCAGATATAATGTCATCTGGGAAATAAATTGTCTGATTAAGACTGTAGTTGTGCATGATATTTCACAAAAGATATTCAGTGGATTAACAGAACATCCTTTTGCAGTGTGCAGAACACAATATTTACAGGACCTTTTTTAGGAGAATTAACAAGCCATTCAAATTCATACAATTCACACTTTTTGTGCCACACCTCAGTGCCACATATTCATATAAAACACCGTGTGAAAGTCACATCCTTCTCCTTTCTAAAAGAAACTAGCACTGTGGAGAAGAGGGAAAACACTGATGTAAGGTGAATTATTCAACTTGAAGGAGAGTAAATTTATTTTATTCAAATTAAAATAAGTATTCAAGGACAGAGACCAGACCTTCTCCTCAAGACACCAAGAGTTTTCTGGTTATACAGAGTGCACTGAAATCTAATGACTCTTCCAAAAACCAGCTGTGGGGAAAATGGGTTTGTTCACACTAACTTCAAAGCACTTTGGACCAAGCTGTAAGGAAGATGAGAGAGCCCCAAGGACGACAGAAGACGTGGGTGAAAAAAATTTACCATACTGGTATTTCTAAGGGGAGATAACAAGAGAAATTTGAAAACAAACACACAAGAACAGCACATCAGTTGAGCAGCACAAGGGAGGTTTTAGCAGTTTAAAAAATGTCCTTGTGGAAAGATAGTTACAGATAAAGGATAAGGTACAGAGAAACACAAAACTATTTCTAGTAAGAAGGAACTGAATTCAGTAATTCATAGCAGTCTTGATTAGAATTTTAGAATTGCTGTTATCCTGGACTAGAAAGAAAAGGAATATGAAGTATGAATTATCCACGTGATGTGAATCAAATTTTCATGTTGAATTCCCTAGCACTTGCTGGCTTGTCCTACTTACTTCAGAGTCATTTGAATTTGTTCTATTAAATTCATTTTATTTAATAATCTAAGCTGGTTTTCTACTTTTTATCTGTAGTATCACACAAACTAAGTCTCACTGTCGCATCTCTCATGGTACAATGCAACTCTTTTGTACAAGAAGACCAAACCAAAGCATACAGAGGGCGAATTGCCTATTACCTGAAACAGCCTGTGTTTCCAACGGATCCTATTTCAGGGTAAATAAAGGCCCATTTTGCAGGACTGGCTTTTAGTTAGCTATACAATTTACCTTGCTGCAGGTCAAAGATTTCAAGTTGTCACAGAATGATAGCTTGCATGGGCTGTTTACTTCTTAATACAGTATATTACACTAAACAAAGACAAAGCTACTTCTTCCTCAGGGTGTCTACCAACTGCAAAAATTAGCACATGACGCAATACGGCTTTCAAGGCAGAACAGTCCCATGGGTGCATCCCAGAGCTCTGCTGCTGCACAGGCTGACAAAAGGTTTGGCTATCAAAAAATCTTTATGTAACAGCTTTATAATAGAAGATATATAGCACTGCAGTGAAATTCTGGATGGAATAGCTGAGGCTACAACCAGAAATGGGAGAGTCTTGAACTTATTTCTTCCTTTTGCTACTGGTTGGTTTGAAACATCATGGAAAACCCTTTTGCATCCCCCTGGCTGGGAGGAGTGCCTCCTCCAGTCCTTGTGCAGTACCTGACAGGAGGGCTGAGAACAATGAGTAATTTACTCCCCAAGTAGCAAGAGTTATATCCCAGTGGAGCAAATTCATGGGATGCACATAGCTGCAAAGAGCTGGATTCCTTCCTCAGCCACTGTATGCCAGTACTTACAATTCTGTAATAAATTTTTGGCATGCGGCAGTTCAACTATCAAGTCACCAGCAGTACCTGGAGGGGCATAGCCACCTCTGCTAAACATCACTGAGAGAAAAAGTGTGAGCTCTTGGTGGAAGGGCAAAGCACAAGGGTGCTGCTCACCAACTCGGCCGCTCTTCAGCTTGTGCCAGTGAAAATGCCAACACACAGCTGGGTGCTGGGCTAACAGAACAACATCACTGGCAGAAGGAATATGCAGCTTGTGCCAGTCTTAGGGAGTTGGGGAAGCACTGCAGTTCTCAAAGTCTCCTACACACGGGAGATAAAAGATTCCCCAAATGTCTCCACGTGACATGTTCAGCTTTCATGGCTCTCTGGGTTCACGCAATTGGATTCCTTCTGAAGGGGACTAAACCAGCAACTCTCCCTTAAAGCACCCCAACACTAGCAAAAGTCAGCCACTGTGAACCTAATGCCTTTTCCCTTCAGAAACCTTCAAACCATATGTTCATGTGGTGACAGTGGGACAGTGGTGACAGCAATCAGAATAAACACTTGTATAACATATAATGAAGACATGCATAATCCCTGCAATAACTGCCTCGATGTTCTTACAATACTGCTATGAAACGCCTAATGTAAACAAAGCCACAATTTCACTAATTTCAAACTTCGTTATATGGCAAATTCTGGGTCTCTGTGGCCATTTCAAAAATTGCCATTATTGGAGTAATAACAAAAGATTTAAAAGTAATTTAAAGAAGTACCTTTTTTCTAAATTGCTCTGATTATTTAGGAGGAGCACTAGGTAACAAATGCAATAAAAAGTATTATTCAGAAATGAGTGGAAAATTCCCATTTGAGTCAAGTACTGGGATCCTGTTAAGGTGGAACTCATTTTATTTAAGATAGTGACATTTTCTACTCAGGAGAATGTTTCAGACTGAAGTATCACTACTGACTTCTGGGTTTAAATCAAGTTATGAGTGACAGCCATCCCTTATGTGCCTTTCTCTTCTGAATATTTTTTCAATGGCTAATCTTTAAAGATTTCACAAAGACTGTTTTCTTCTTTTATGGTTTCTTTTTCTCTGCATTGCTGTTTGTAAAACTTCTTTTTGCCCAGATACATTATTTGGTCTATAAGTTCCAGACTGCTGTAATTTGCCTTGCTGAGACATTCCAATTTTCTACTCCTTCTTTAGACATCCAGGGCCTGACTCCCATTTAATTCCCACCAAGTGATGCTGCAGTTAACCAGTTCTAAAGAACTCTGATATAGTTTATATAGAGTGGAATTCTGCACCACTGCCTCCATGAACTCACTGTAACAGTTGGCTGGATTTCTGGGACTGCAGTTGGAGGGGTGTCCTTCTAATAACAGCAGGGAGAGGCACTGCCCAGGACATGCTGAATCACTGCTCACCCAATGCATGATATCACTGACAAAAACAAAGGCTTCAAATTGAAAGGCTAGGAAAAATTAAACAATAATAGAGGCCTATAGATGGAGATTGGAGAGAGATTCCTATGACTCAATTTTATAGAAAATGTGAAATATTCCTAAAGTGAACACTTGAAACTAACAGGAAATTTCTACTCCTTTGGAACACGAGTCCCTTTGCCATCACCCCCCTTTCTTATACCTTAGTCTCAGATTTCCTGTTATTTCAGGCAGCCATCGATGTAAGAATGGAAAGCAATTTTTACTTCATAAATTAGGACCTTACCTATGGGTCTGTATTATAAATAAGGAATGTGTGAGCTTGCATATTGCTTTCTTCATCCCTATCATTTGAATCACTGAGAAGTAAATTTCCAGGGGAATTTATCTATACTCTAAGTCATTCCTTGGACAAGCAGTGAACAATCTGAAGGTAAAAAACCCCTGCCTGCATAAAAAATTCATTGAATAGCAAACACAGCCTCCAAAGCAGCAGCATGTTCACAGGCTACTCTTAGTCAAGAGAAAGGGTAGGTTCACAACTAGGACAAAGACAACTGGGCACCACAGCTTGTTCAAGCAGCTGTGCAACAAAGGGCCTGTTTGGAGACTGTTTTCACTATTTCACCAATAAATAAAACATTTCCTGTACTGACACAAGAACCCCAGGGTCAATGTCTCAGGTCCTTCTGCAGTGGCCTGCACTTGCTTTATCATGAAACAAAATGCAAATTGAAAATAATAAGCCCAGAACTGGCATAATGTAAGGAAATGAGAATTACATTCTCTGCAGTTAAGACCACATCAGTACTATGTCCAGTTTGGTTTTACAAAGTCATTGCAAATTCCACTGCTTGAAGATGCACAATCAGGGTATACTTCTAATAAAATTTTCCTGAATTAAGTTAATGTGTATTTATACATTTTAGGTATCTTAGTCCATAACACAAAGGAAGTTAAATGGTTAAGGAGTTTGAGGTTAATAGAACACATCATTTCCTCTATCACTTTTCTATTGTCCACATTCATGCAAGTCCCCAGATGGCTACTTTTCAATTGAACAAGCCTACAGAAACATTTCCTTCAAGAACAAAAGTCTTTATGTAGAATCACTATGCTTAGTGGCAATAACAAGACAGAATGTCTGGCTGTGTACTTGTGCTTACGTGTTTAGTGAATACTGAATTTTTGAAGGGTCTTAGCAAAGGATCACACATTTGTGTTCATTCAAGTTTCATTCAAGGAAGAGGAGAAGACACTCCCACCTGCTTTCCAGCACACCAATGGACCATGGAGGAACCCATCCATTTGTCATTCAGAACAGAGTATGACAGAGAGGAACTTCCATCAGCTTTCCAATAAGAAACAGAGTGTTCCCCAAGTCCCAACTAAATATGCCAACTAAATTGTGTGAAAGGAAAATCCTAGCAATTCCCAGTGTTGATGTAGGAGCACTGAAATGCTAATCTGGACTTTAATTAATGCTAAATTAGTTACAGTGGAATGAAATTACATCGATATAAAAATCAAAAGAGCTAAGCGTAATTTGCCACATAAGATAAATATTTCTACTTTACATGGGAATTGTAATGAATTATTTTTAAGTCAAGTTAATTGATGCGAAATAACAGTGAAATTCCCTTGAAAGTGAGTATTACATTCACATTATTTTCAATAAAACCTTAATTGCATTGTATGCTGTTAACATAAGAATAAGATTCCCACAGCCTGTACATGGAAACTCAAAATATCATACCATACATTCAGAGTAAAGCCATATACCACCACTGTCTCAAAAAAGGGTGAAATAGGAATTTTAAAAGCTCTGACTATATTTTATTTTATTTGTGAAAGTACCTATCATCCTAAGTGGAGGCTTTCATCTTGGTGAACAATTTACATTAGCTTAAAGCACCTAGAAATATTCTTGGCAGTTCATACTTACTTTGATTTAAAGAATCTACTCAAATGGGTATTGGGGTAAAACAATCTCTCACTGCTACAATATTTTGACTTCTTCAAGTGATGATTATTAAAAACAAACGCTAGCTAATATCAAAATGAAGAACTGTAATCAAGAGAGATATGCATTTTGAAATAGTCTATATCCTTAACAGCATATATATAACCTGTCTTATAGGCAATATCTAGACCTTATGCACTATTTACTGCTATTATATAAAATAATCCACAACCAGAAATTCTACAGCTATGCACATCCTTGCCTGAATACAAGCTGTGTGTCTCCAAAAGAACTTCCCTTGTTAGCATTTGTGCAGCAATTATTCATGGAATTCATTAATGGATTTGATGCAACTCTAGGGTAGAATAGGTATCCAGGATACATGGGATGAATCATCACATTCAGTTTTCAATTGGCTGTAATGGGAACCTAGTCAAAATCTGAGGAGTCAGATTCCACTTTCACTTTAGATTTTCCCAGTAATAGTGAGATGTCCAAGACTATTCCAAGCCCAGTTTTATTAGAGTACGTAATTCATCAAGTCCTCTTTCAAAAATCTGACTTACAGGCCCATTGACTTCAGTGAGCATGAGTGATTAATGAGCCTTAAAGTCCAGGTGGAAAAACAGAATCACCTGGCAGTGGGGCAATCCATCCATCATCACAATGGATTTGGATTGCTTCAAAGAGTTTAAGGTTTGTTGAGAGGAACTGAACACTCTTGAGAACACAACACACTGCCTGCAAAGACATCCTCATCCACCTCCAATTCAAGAAGTCTCATTTATTTTCCCATTATACTGGCAAGAATGAAGAATTGATCTCCCCAAGCCCCTCAAGAATAACTTATAATTTAATCATTAAGGTTTCTGCTATTTTAATGGAAATAAGAATTACTGAATCCATGGCTCAAAAAGCATCACAATATTCCTCATATAGTATTCTGAGTAAGACACTGACCTACAATTCTGACTTGGTTTTTCCCCTTAGTTTTATTCCACTTAGTAAATGATACCTTTCTAGAATCTCCTCTTACCTGGAAATATGAAAATAAGAGCTTAAAAACAGATGTGATTAGAGCATTCTGTTGAAAATTCTGTCATAATGAACTGAAAAAGCATTCTTGACTCAGATAAAGTTTTTTGTCAACCCAGCATATAACTAAAATACATTGGAATGGTACCATTTTTTAGAATAAACCTCACTGGAGGATGTTTTTAAGTCAGTATAGACACTTATCCTACATCCCATTCTTATAAATTAAATATGCTTTTGAAAAGTGAAACCAGTATTTTAGACATGCGAATATATACTTTTCTTTAATCAACAGGCTTCCTTTACTCAAACATTTAGACTAGAAAGTATTACAGGAAGTACACAATAGGTACAGTTTTCAAGGGTTTATGGCACCAAAATGGACTTTTGCATTTGTCTTTAAGAGGAGAGTGGACTGGGCACCTGCTGAATATTTTCAAAGGAAAGTGCAAACAGGGTTTGCTGTATAACTTTACTATGCAAGTATGAAGATTGCCACATAAATCACAGATTATGTTTTAATTTCTATATAAGTGTGCTTTGAAAATCTACAAACCTCCTTTTACAAACAAAACAGAGGACCAGATTTTTTTCCCTTATTCCCACTACTTCATGTCGTTCTAGACCTGCAGAAGAGCTATAAACTGGGATTAACAGGTTGGTTTGACAGGTCTATAGCTCCTTTATATCCTTGCAATAGTAGATACCAAGTCAAATTTGAGCCTGAGGCTCTAAACACTATTCCAGATACAGAGCTAACCTTTTAAATGCGGCATGTATAGCATGTTTGCCTAAGGCTCCACACAACTTGAAACAGTCATGTGGCAAGGTATATATTATTTCTTTCATCTCAATGCAGTAGTAACTCATAAAACTCATCTGGCTGGATATCAGCATAGCTTACTGCTTAAGTGCTGATGGTTTCCTTTTCTGGTTTATTTATCTACCAAAAATATACAAGTAATGAGGAAAACCTTTGTAGTTTCTAACTAATTTGAACAGTTAAGCAGATGAATAGATGCATAAAGTCCTACAATTAAAGCTAAGTTGACAATAAAACAAGACTATCCAACAAAAATTTCAGAATCAGAATAATTTGTTAAATCCCAATTGTAACAGTCTTTAGAACACCGGAAATGCCACACAAGAACAACACCCTTTGCACCCACAGTGATGTGTGCTCTATTATCTACTTGGAGTAGACAACAGAAAACTCCTGAAATTTATATAAATTCAGTTTGAGTTAATTCCTTCCTGGTGAGGCTGAGATCAGACATATTTACTGAACCAAGTTCTAACACATCTTCCTGTCAGAATAACAGCTCTACACACAAAGCATTTACAGTTAACCAGTTGTACACAACAGGATGTTTCTGATTTGTATCAATATATTTGCTGTAAGAAACCACAATCCAGCGGGAAATACTAAGAGAAAAATCAGCTAAGATCTTGGCATATATGTTCAGGTTTACAATTCATAGATGAGTAAATCACCTATTCCTTCACACCCTGTAGTTATTCACTAAACATGAGTGCAGAGCTAATGGACAGAGAGATGAGGCTTGCTGGCCCCTACCACATCCATAAATAGTGATGGAAACTGCCATCTTTGACTGGTCTGTTTGCTATCCAAAATAAAGCCAGCATATTAAGAAGACTGAGAACTAAAAGTGGAAAGGACTAGAAGCATATTCTCCCTCTTCACCTACCCAAACAACATTCACCAATGTCTCTTTCAGCTCCTTTTCTAACCTGAAGTAAAACTGAATTAAAAATAGTACTATTAATATTTTTAATAAATACACATATTCATTAAATTTCTTGTAGTTTGCTCATTTAGTATTCTCTGGGACCAAGCTGAGAGACGTTAGTGTCAATAGATTCAAAAATATTTTTCACCATTTAGAATGTTTAATATTTCCATAAAATTCTTGCTTCAATCAAACATTGAGATATTTATTCTGATTTAAAGTCACTGGATGCAATGGGAGAGTTTACAAATATCTCCATGCACTTTTGCTTAAGTCCTAAATGCACAAATCAAAACAAAGCCCCAGGTAGCACACTTAAAACATAAGTAAGTTTAACCTAATACATACATCCTGAACACATCCCCTGAAAGTTTTAAGCAGTAATAAACCAGAAATTAACTGCTATTAGCCTGTCATGATAATTTTTAAAAACTCAAGATGTGTAAAACAAGTCTAGTAACATTTTTTTTTTTGCTGCTTATATGTATTTCTGACACAGAACATTTACCAACAGAAGGTAAAGCAAACCACCATTCCTCCTATTTAAGTTCCTGTTTTCTGAATAAAAGGTACTTTCAGTCATTTTATGAGAAACATAGACAGGAATTTATTACTATGAGAGCATACGAAAATGTGAAGACAAATTTTATTTGCTCTTAATGCTCTTCCAAAACAGAGAATTAATAACTGCCTGTGAATATGTCACGCAGGTTACTTTCATATACACAAGAACTTTTTGAAAATACATATCTTCAAGAAAAACAGCTTGGGAGGATATATCAGATTTGTCTCAACATTTCCATCTTTTATAAATGAAACCTTTAATTTTTGCATCTTCTATTCCTCCGCTACTGCTCAAGCTAGAAAGCCATGAAACACTTCGGGCAGTGCATCCTGGCCAATTACCAAACACACTCCTGTTTTCTGCTTGAAAACACTCATGGGTCCTCTGTATTCATGGTGTGATGTTCCAATTCCAAACCCTTAGTTCTCACAGGTGGCCTAAATATGTGAATTATGTAAATTATTCCTATTGTCAAGTCAAAACCTTTAATCTGAAAAAATTACATGCCTGAATTCTTGTTAGTGCCATTCAAGTCTCTTGCTTTCCTTCTGCACAGAAAAGCACTTGGGAAGATCTTTTCTACCATCACAGTTGACCCAATGCCTACAATATTCACTGTATTACCTTTTTTATCTGCCTTGTTCAAAAGCAAAATAAATAATTTATGATAATTGATCCTACAAATTAGACTGCTAAGTACAGATGGATTATTTAAACCTACCTTATTTTAGGACCATCTTTCTCAGTTATTTATACGTCAAAGTTGAAGTCCTTGAAAATGGGTTTGGAAAACCTCTGGACTACGCCTTTAAAAATCCCATCCAGTATAAGGCTGAGACAGTATTGGTTTGAAAATCAGATTTGTTTGAAATCTTTGATGAGTCCATTCTTATTGCTCTCTTCCAATTCAATGATACTTCCAACAAAGTACTTCAAATTTTAAGCTGTTTTTTCATCCATCAAATACAACAGAAGTGTAGCAAAGTAAATAAAATTAATAAAATGTTAAGAGAAGATCCTGGAAACTTCACCTTAAACTGTGGTAAGTTGATGGCTGTACACTTACCATAATGCACTGAGAGATCTTAAAAGGTGCCAGAGATAGAAAGTTACAGAACAGGTGAATATGAAGGTTGTGTTTCTCTAAAACCAAACACAACTCACATGTGAAGGAATCTGGGTCTACTTTTTTTCAGAGTGTGCCAAACCAACACCGTTAAAAGCTCCATGCTTGCAGTGCCTTTGTCAGATTAAATGACAAGATTCTCATATGATTCTGAGACTGATTTGTACTTTGCAGAAAAGGGCTCTAAATGGTATATGATTCAGCACTCATCCCCACTGAGCAAGGGATTTGGGCACTGCAGAAAGCCAGCCGCGATTAAAGCTGGGTTATGCATCACTGATCACATTTAAACAAGTCTTTTACACACATGTATACAATGCAAAGCTTTTGATATTGTTCCAAAATAAAAATCACTAAAACTTTGCAGCTGTAGAATTCATTTAATAAACTACAGCTGCAAGAATGGTTGCCAAATTTCCAGCTACACTTTCAGGGCAGAATTTGATTGGGTGTTTAAAGAATAAAAATGGTCATGTAGCATCTGCAAGAAAGCATTAGCGCCTCTGAAAATAATTATGGTTGTGCTTTAGCAGAGTACTGAGGATGGGACCCAAAACGTGGATCTCTAGATAGCCTAACATATGTTTTAAGAAGATTTTAGATGTCCTAAATCTAAAAGTAAGCCACAAAACCCAAGGACTAACTTCTGTACACACCTAAATTTTGGCAGAAATCCAACTCATGGATCCAAAGTCCTGTTCTCCCTTACACAAAATTTTCTTTGGTGATTAAAATAAACTTCTAGGCACACCTTAAAAACAGAGAAAGTGAACCCCTGCCACTTTGTCCCCAGTAAAATGCTGTCTATCCTAGTCATACTTAAAATACATGCATGCTGATTTTTTCAGGCTTTAAACTTTTAATATTCCTCCAGGTCTGAAAATTTAATTTTGGAAATGCACAGAGAAACTCAGTTCTGGCAAGTTTCACATAGGATTTCAGTGCCCAGTTTCTGCCTTAAGCCGATAACGATTCACCTACTACTCCTGTTCAGAGTGTAACTAAATCACACCCACACAATCAGACAAATGCAACTTCCTTTAAAAAAGGTAAAAAACCCCGAACAACCAAAAACCAAACTTCTTGTGTAATAGTCTGGGTTTTGCAGTAAACTTCAGAAAGAGTCATCGAAGTGCCTACCAACATTTTGCCCAAGGGTGCTCAGATTCCTGTCTTTCTAGCGAGGACTTTGACCAAATATCTTGGGGCTAATTTAACACAGGAGGCACAGAAAGGCCTTCTCTGGCCCTCATGCTCAAACTCTTGCTAGAAAAGGTATTACAGCTAAATAATAAAAACACAGTATATAAAAACTAAGAACAAGAGTGAAAAAGGAGAGGGGATGAAAGCACTAGGGCAACATTTTTGTCAACTTATCCAGTTGTAGCTTAATTAAATTTTGAAAGTGACCTTACTTTAAATTCTCTGACTGAATAGCACCAAAAGGATTGCCAAGCAGTGCAACAGGCTGCCCGCGGAAGGGGCTGAGCCATTGTCCCTTGTGGTATTTAGAAGTAGGTGTGGTACTTAGCAACATGGTTTAGGGGCTGACTTGGCAGTGGTAGGGTAACAACTGGACTCTGTCTTAAATGTCTTCTCCAACCTAAACAACTCTATGATCCTGCCAGAAAGGATAATTTAAGCTTTACCGAATTGCTATTTTTTGAGGTCTGAGTTACACTGAGACATGATCATAACAGTTCTTTAAGGCCACACCTAACAAGAGCTCAGCATTAGACTGATGAGGTGATTTTTAAATTCAGGGCATAAAATATGTCACAGTAAATACTTTGGGAGGCTTCTGGAACTCACTGCAAATACCAAGTCATGTCTCATGGTGTGCCCCGTATTTAATGCATGGTGGAAAAATGCTGAACATTCAGACAGTGCTCTGAAGTAGTTCATATTTAACAGGAAAACAAAATCCTACCACAAAAAAAAAAAAAACCTAATACTACTCACAGTGATAAATAATGTGAAAATCTCAGCAGCACTAATACCACTTACATGAAATGATCCCCAACTACAGTTCTCAAAGCAATTACCTCTCAGGGCCATAATTAGGTGTGCTATGAGCACAGTCTGCTTCTCTCTGGAGTGCCCAGTATTGCCTAGTGATAAGAGAGAGGATGCCAGTCATGACCATCTTTTATTCTGCAGCATAACTCTTGGGAAATGGATATGGAATCCTCCAGACATGATGTGGGAGGTACCTAGAAATATATAGGCATGAAATAACCCATAACACAATTTAGTAAATATCATGTGCAATACATTTTACATGACGTAAACAAAACTAAACTAAAAAACAATATAACAAGCAGTGAAAACTCATTTGGTAAACAAGATCCGTCAAAAGGCAGCATTTGCTCGCCTCAGAAAGAGCATGCCAATTTGAAGCAGATAAGTAAGGACCATTACCAAAGGGATAATAACCATCTCATACTTATGCATGCAGCATAATGAACAGAAAAGCACAATAACACAGATATGTTAGATTAGCATAATTTTATTCCACTATTCAAATGTGTAAGTTGGAAATGGGTTTTGTTTCAATTACTGCTTTTCTCCATGGGTTTTAAACATTTTATTCAAAATCCAGACTCTGTTTTATGTTGGTTTTAGCCCATTATCTCCAATTACCATCTACCTTGCCTCTCTTTCACCAATGAATATAGCTTTTCAACTAGCCCAACAGTCTTAAGAGTATAATAGACCATTAGTTACATTGTCTAGTAATATCTTCATGATATTTCAGATAGATTTGGTAAAATGTTTCTCCCATTTCTTTATTTGGTTATATATTTAGCTTCTTCCTTTGACTAAACAGTCCCTCTGTCAGAAATACAGTATTTAGAACGCTGAAAATTTTTTCAGAATATTTTACTCCTGTTAGACCTGTGTTCTTTAACAATTTACATCCATTGAATTAGGCAATTGCATTTAACTTAAAAGTAGTAATCAAGAAGTAATTACTGCACATGAATGTTTAACCTACTGTACATGGACAACTACCATATTTAATTCATTTACTTGTATTCAGATTATCAAGTTGTTCCTAAAGGAAAGCAATCATCCAAAGATGAGTAGTTTAAATTTTAACTAAAAGAGAAGATAGCAATTCCCTTAGGGAATTTTTCCAAAGGCTAGTCACCAAAACCATTACAGAAAACAGTAACACAGAAACCTTGTGTGGCTTTTTGTTTCACATCGAGTACTGACAATTGTGACATTTTCTTCCAGACAGACTTACAGGGTATTTCTCCTACCTCTTACTCTGGTGCGGCAAGAAAAGAAAAGATAGCGTCTGAAAGACAAATCTCACCTAAGGCACTCTATCTATCTAGAAAATTATTCCAGAAGCAGCTTTTTTGGAGTGTTCAATTTTTTCTGTACCTTTTCTCAAGCACACCAGAACTACACACATGGCTTAGCTAAAAGGCTAACTGCTGTCATCTAGAGAAATAAAATTACCTCTGCAGACTCTCACACTCATCTGCTTTCACAGTTAAGGCTGAGACGATCCCTTTTGGCCATGATACAACTCTGAGAATTTACTGGTTTAGAACAGTGATGTTTAATTCTGCTGGATCTTCTCGCACTCCAACATCAGCACACAAAGTAGATTTTGATTTTTAGCTTGTTCTGACCCCAAACATATGCACAATCTTCACAAGGAAGACACTGAGCCACTGGAATGAGTTAAGAGAAGGGCAATGGAGCTGGGGAACAATTTGGAGCATGAGTCTGATGATGAGTGACTGAGGGACCTGGGGATGTTTGGCCTGGAGAAAAGGAAGCTCAGGGGAGCCCTTACAGATCTCTACAGCTCCCTGAAATCAGGTTGTGCAAAGAGGGGGGTGTCAGTCTCTTCTCCCAGATAATGACAGGATGAGAGGAAATGGACTCAAGTTGCAGCAGGGACGGTTTAAATGGGATATGAGGGATAACTTCTTCCCTGAAAGGGTTGTGGAGTTCTGCAACAGGTTATCCAGGGAAGTGGTTGAGTCACCATCCCTGGAGGTGTTTAAAAGACCTGTAGATGCACTTGGGAACATCATTTAGATTTAGTGGTGGAGTTGGTGGTGCTGGATTATGAGCTGGACTCATTGGTCTTGGAGGTCTTTTCCAACACAAATGATTCTATTATTCTAATAACTGATCATTCAAGAAGTGCAATTACAAAACCTTGAAAAAACCCACCTGCTTTTGCTTTAAAGAGAAAATAAAAGAGCAGCTGTCTAGAAGCAATTTGACTGATTAAATGTCTTCTATAGCAGAACAACACAATTGTACTGACTGTATTTAACAGATAGGTGATCCACTGTGACACATACTCTATTAGAGTTCAAACAAAACCTGTTTATTACAGAGCTGCAATTAGGAGGCCAGGGAAACAGGAATGCAGGATTATTGCAAACATGTGTCTGATAAGATAGGGTGTTCGAAACTAAGAGGACATAAGAAGAGACAAGAGCCTTCACTGTATCCTTGGGATAGGAATTGGTGCAACTTCTGTGTGTGTATCCTTCCAGATCAGACTGAAAGCTACCACAGTATATGGAGAATATGGATAACAGAGGCACAAAAAAAGAAAAAGTTCCTGAAATGCACTAAATAATAGCCTGCTTCCTTTCAGCTGAAAGGCTATCTGAATAAGACGTTCAAAGCTGTTAATATAATACCTTATTAAAATCACTTCCAATAACGCAAAAAGCTCGTCAGCGAGGGAGTAATAAAACAAACTAATAAACTGAAAAGTAAATAAAACTACAATTATTCTGATCATATGCTAGTGTATTTCCCCATATTACTATGTTGACTTGCATCTAAAGTAATGCCCTCAAAACAATTTCCTCATGGACAGCAAGAAATAAACAGCCCCAGTTCTCAAGGCAGTTGAAAAAGTAATGATAATAAGAACAGAAATAGTCATTTAATTACAATGCTAAAGAACATTTCCCAAGCTTCAGTTTTTGGTTGCACAACGTGCAGCGGCATGGTTTTGTATCAGGTGACTGTTAGTGACTGGGGATGTTTGGTTTGGCACAGCTTCCAGTTGTGGAGAATTCTATGAAAGCAGAGTCCTTCTCCATTGTCTGTATTTGCTTTTGCTCTATTTCACAACTTGATTTGCTGTTAGATGGTATTTTTTACATACCATAAATGAATTTATTTCCTTTAGCACAAAACCAGTCCTTCCCCAGAAGGTCTGATGCAGTAACATAAGAACATTGAAATTCAGAAAGGATACACCACTGCTCAATGTGGTATTGACCTGTTAATATATTGTGACTTGTTTAATGAAGCTTTTATTTTATTAAACCAAGGAAGTAGGATTGCTCAAGACTAATCAGTTGAAACCTAAAATATCAAACAGCCTCCTGTCTATTTGTATGTTTATATGTATATAAAGTTATTGGTTCAATACTCTGATTTCTAGGAATTAAATGCAATTAAATAATCTACAACAATATGGAATACAGTCTAGTGCTGCATAATCAGAATACTTAAGAATCTTATCAAGGTTAAACAAATCCAAGGAATCAACCATGTATTTTTATTTGTCATTATGTTATGTATTTCTTTCTATTTGAAGATAGTTTGCAATGCAGCTCTGCAGCAAAAAGCTAAAGCCACAAGAGAACAACTTATTTCTCCATCGCTTTTAATCAGTGCTTGATTATATACAATGAATTCTTGGACTCTGTCATAACCATTAGTAATTCTGCAATTAATTTAACAGCATAGAATTTCATTAATTGCATACATTCCTCCCAAGAACCAATACGTTTACTTTCTTGGCAAACCTCAAAGTCAGAGGAATCCAGAAACTAAACCTATCACCTCCTTCTAGCAATAAGAAATACCAGTATTAATACTCATACTGAAGTCAGTTGACTTCCACATGAATTCAAAAACATTGGCTTTCACGTGGAAAAGATATTGATAAAAATCTGTTTTGGTTAAGTAAAATAAAAGTCTAAATCAAGAGTATTTTTTTCCCAGGAGTATTTGCTTCAGTTGGGTTCAGTAATTCACGCTTCTAAAAGTGAATGTTGAAAACCTTTTCCTACTGTGACAAGTCATCCTATGGGAATGCATGGCAGTACTTTGTCTCAGCAAGTAAGAAAACTTCCAAGTCTGGATCTAAGGTCTGATATTACTGAAGACTTTGGAAAAAACCTCTGGCCTGTCTTTCCACTCCAGAACAACTCCAGAACTTCACCAGTGTCATAACCATTTAGCAAAAATACCCCAGTGCTAGAAGTCAGAATCTAACCAGATATGCTATGGCTACAAGTATTAGAATTGAGTGCAAGAGAGAAACAATCCTGTCTAATGCCACATACTGATTCTATTATCCAGCACTCATTCAGACTTGTAAAAGCATTTCTAAATTACCTTGACAGAAAATATATTCTTCCAAAGCTATGTTTACTCATATGGCTCTACATTAATAATCAGCAAGGAAAACAAGAGCATGAGATTAAAATGCTTTTGAAGTTTTTAAATATACACCAACATATTGGATACTGGTGTTAAGGAAGATGAGGAAAGTGTGCACCTTTTATATGATGTGTGAAAATAGATCACTTACAGCTTGCATAAAAAAACACTTGTCATTTGGCATAGCATGGATATCTAGCTATTTAACTGGAAGGGAATCCCAGAAATATTTGTGATAAGTATTACCACAGCTCCATTAAGCTCAGTGGTTTCAAATTGAGTTGGAACTGAGATTATGACACACGGTATTTTATTATACTTATGAATAACTTCATTATTATACTTACGAAGTTCAGAGAAGTAAAATAGAACCTCAAAATCTTGCTTGAAAAGCAGGTACATTCTTTTAGTGCTTTGAAAAATAATTTGCCCAATCTCTCTCGTCTCAGGTCTAAATCTTTCCTTTTTTTGTCTAGCAGTCATATGGTCCTGTGACATGAAATGCTTTAAATCCACTGATATATCAC
The DNA here is from genome assembly GCA_013397845.1 of Melanocharis versteri. Classification (NCBI taxonomy): domain Eukaryota; kingdom Metazoa; phylum Chordata; class Aves; order Passeriformes; family Melanocharitidae; genus Melanocharis; species Melanocharis versteri. The sequence continues at coordinate 105,141 of VZTG01001061.1, forward strand.
ATACCCTAAACCCCTCTCAGAAATGCACAAGAGATACTTGGTTGTCGCTCATCCCCTTCACATGATCTTTGGATGGCCATGGCACACCTGGCTTAATTATCATCACCTTTTCACAGCAGAATTTAAAGATTAATTCACAGTCTCTTACAAATACAGTATTCACTGTAAATTACTTGATCTTGGAAATCTTAAATATATTTATAAAATGTTTATAGATGTCTCTGCTTGTGCTGCCTTTAATGATACAAATTTACATATCCACATGAAAATATTCATTTCATATTAAAAGGATGACATTTTTCTTGACCAGATGATGCTGAAACAGAAATCTTCTAACTTTTCAATTCATTACAGTGATATTCCCATTAACAGGTTTTTTAGTAGCTAAATTAACTTATGTTATTCTTCTGCTTTGACAAGTATCTAAGTTTGCAGTCATCAAAACTTTCTTGACAGTTTTTCATTTTCTTTTCTCTCTGCGACTATTTAACCACTTCTTTGCAAAGCTGGACAATTCTTTATCTTTAGATTAGCTGACAGTTTAGTTGCCACATAGGAGACTCATGTGAAAATCCACTGATAAATTGTTGAGATTCATACTGCCTCTATTCTAGTTTCCAACATACTTTTATTTTAAACTAGGAGCATTCATCCTTTTTCAGCAGATCCTGGGACAGTTTGTACAAGGCCATGTTTAATTATGCACGACCTCCTTGATTTTAAAGACTTGATAAGAAAAATTGTTTGTGTTGATGCACTGCAAGACATACCCACAAGTTAAGAATGAGAGCACCTTAGCAGTGGTATCTTAACATTCAGGAAGTTTGTTATTGTTCCTCCTGAGAATTTAGTTCTTTCTCCTTGTGCACCGCCCAGAGTGAACCAAAGAACCTTCCCCTAAACCTGCCAAGTGAACCAAGGCATAAAAATATGAGATAAATAATAACCTTATGCAAACTCCACATCAGAAAGGTATATAATTCACCCAAATTAAAAAAAAATAATGAAATTTTGGTTTAGGAGCTTAGCAAAGAATTCTGTTTATTCACCAGATTAAAAAACAAACAAACAAAACCCCAACAAAAAACCCAGTAGTTTCTTTGTTTCAAATCCAGATTACTCATAGATAGATAGATTAGTTCTATTTCAGGTGAAAATCAAACCCTGAAAAATATGCATAATAATAACAGATTCAAGAAACACTATGTAGACAACTCTTGAAACAAAGGCCAGCATTAAGTGACCTGGATCACTAACTAGAAGTAATTTTTTCCTTTGAACAGCAAAAATTCTTTAGGCACCATGGTCCTAATTTAGTACTTTCTTTAGGTATTTTAAGATAGATGACAATGGTCATAGGTAAAAAAAATGCACGTTAGTGTACTCACATACATTTGTTTTCACAGTACTATCTTCTGCTGTGCGTATCACTACCATGAAAGTACCTAATCATTACCAGAGGCAGTTGCAGCAACGTATAAAAATGGATCTTGCCACAGAAATTATTATTAGAGATTTTAAGGAGCTGGAGGAAATCTAAATGCCTGCACAAAGCCAGTGAAAGTCAGTATTTCTTTCTGTAATACAGAGGTTTTACAAATGTTTCCTAAAGAAGAAATATCCCTTTTCTGTAGAATGGTGCTTCCCTTCTAAGACAGAAATTCTTTCAGCCTTAGAATGTTCTTTTCCTTATCTAGTTCTGACTAATTAACATTGAGAGCTTTGGCTTTGTAGTGTATTTGCCCTGCATGTTGTTAAATTGGGCAAGTAATAAGATACAACAATGCAAGTCAGGTAGTTATGAGATAATCATTTTACCTCTCCAAGAAAATGGATGAGAGGGAGATAAAGCCAAGTGTCCCTCATGCTAATGGGTGTAATTACTTACTAGTATCTATTCCCTGTGGAATTTCACATTCTCTTAACAAAGCCTGTGTTGCATGGGAGACCCACTGACCCGCACAGTAACTGCCAAGGTGCACATACACACAGACTATGTGTGCACAACACAAACACACATTTTCACTGCCCATACATTTGCACCTGCTCATATTACTGATCCTTACAAGTGACCTGACTACTGAACAGTATTGGTGGTGTTGGGTAAAGCACAGAAACAAAAGTCTCAATATAAAGGTAACATTCTGAAAAACTGAACATCTCAAAAAATTGTTGAACAGAATCAATCAAAAATCCTCCAACTTGTTTTTCTTATTTCTTAATTCATATTGAAAACACAAACCAATATACAGATCTGCAGAATATGTGTGACCTTCTGACTTCCCCTGTAAATAACTAAATGCAAAGGAAAAAACCTGTGAAAACATCATGAAACTTAAGTGTCTTTAACTCTAGGTATCAATTATTAAAATATTAAGGTTTCAGATTTAAATGAGAAAATTCTCATTGATTAAAAAAACAAACATTAATGATTTGTTTACAGACGGATCTCAGAAACCACGGGGTTTAAAAATAAATTTTTTAAGTAATTTATGCAGATTTTGTTCAGAGTACACCCTGAAGCCTTCCGAGTAGCCTTTTGAAAAAGTTTTTTCAAAAAATTGGTGGAAAGATCAAGCTGAAAGATAAGGAGTTTAGGGCTAGGCACTAAAATGATCTCTGCAAACAGTTAAGAGCTCTGTGACACCTCCTACAGAATTCTTAACATTGGAAAAAAAACCACCTCCCTCTAAGTTTCACCCAGGGAGTTGTCCCAATAGCTTGAGTTTTCTATTTTGAAATGATCAGGCTGACTGGTTTTATGGACATCAGTAGTTTGACAAAAAATATATTCTCAGACTATATTGTGATTTACTTGCTCCTGAGATTAAATAACTTGTCCTTCTATCCTTATACTGAAATTCAGCCATTCTCATTGTTAGCTATTATGGAATACCTTTATTTTCAGACACTAACATTAATGAACTTCTGGTTTTCTAGGCAATGACCTCTCCTCGAATCATCACTTGCAAAACTGAACCCAAATTGTGCTCAGGTTTTAGGTGGGGATTAGAAGAAGGAATTTATGACCAAATATTTATCATAAATACCCTACTCAACACTTGAACTGAAGCAACAAAGTATAAACAATCCCCTGCTTCATATTCAGCATAAGAACCGGCTTCTTTCATCTTGTTCAAGTTCTACTTAAAATTAATCATCCATTAGGATCATGTATTCCTTCAATGGCTATACACATTTTTTGTGAATTTAGAGGAAGAAGCTTCCAAAGGAGTGAACAGCAGTAGCTCAAAAACTTTACTTGCTTTGCATTTGCAGAACAAGAATCATAGCTCATGCTGAACTCCTGTTCTAAATTAGCTCTGTGAGGCTTTAAAAGCCTTGGAGAGCTCTTTGCTCTCTCTTGGTCCACGTGTCTAAAACAAAACAGTATAAACAGAATGGAGCTATGATTTCAATGTTTCCATTTTCTCCAGACTTGAAACAGTTTCTGTTTTGCAGTAGTTTGCTTTTTTCCTTCAACTAGTTTGTGTCCAAAGGAAGATAAATACTGAGAGCAAGAGAAAGCAGGAAGACAATTGAAGTGCACAAAATAGGTTGTTTTAAAACAATGTAGAGTGAGATTTGATTATAAAACATGCATGTCATTTTTCATATCTATTTCTAATGGTTTTAGGATTTGGTTTACTTTTTATATTAAGACCATTTAGTTTAGTAATAGCTGAGTGCTTATTTTTATTAATGTAGGTTTTTAGGCACATGGATCACCAGTATGTTTAAACATTAATCTGCAACAGATAAATCTGTTTATATTTCCTTGGTTACAATACTGTGCTAAAATAGAGTATGTAACTTGACTAATGAAAAAGAGGAAATTATGCAGAATATATGGATTTTACTGTCATAAAACATTTCTTAGCATTTATCTACATTTATTCACTGCAGCTCTCTTCTAAAAGGATAATTCAGTGTAATTAAAACAGCAGTGATAATATCACATTATGGCTCTGACAGTCTAACCTATCAATTTCACAAAAGGCAACATAAGACTTCAGAAACAGGCTTCCAACAACAGCAAGTTCCAAACTTTATCTCCCTCATCTCCGTTTCCTAAACATATTTTATTTTGTACCAACACAGTTGTCTTGGGCAGTCGAGTAAAGAAATGCAGCAGATTTACTACTGGCTCTGCACTCTAACATTTCAACCCCATGCATTTTACCCTGAGGTTGGTAACTACCATGTATAATCCTCAAGTACTAATTCCTCTACTGCTGTATTCTGGGAATCCCATCTGTATGAATGGTACATCTACTGCGGATATGCAAAGCACTCCACTCTGACTCACATATTCACAGTTTTCAGAATCTTAACCCATTTATTCCTTTAATTTAACTGAGCTTGTAAAGGGATTTTGTATTTAGATTTTTTCAGGGGTAAGGGGTCTTGTGTTATTGTTTTGTTCTTTTTTTAATATGTTAAAGGTTTCTACATTGTGAACTTTACAACCACTTGTATTTAATACTCTAACTCTTTTATTATTAAACTTTAATTATCTAACGTACCGCCAGACACCTGTGTCTACAAACACATCTCTATCGTGCCCAGTAAGCCTACATCAGTGATTTACATTAAACCAGTATTTACATTCTGGAACTAGGTACCACAAGGCCTTCTTCCTTGTACCATGTCCACTGTCAGGAGAAAAGCTGTACAGTTGCTCCTGCATAGTTAAAAACATTTTCACTGCAGAGCAGTTCCCTGAATTTTGGCACAAGTTTAGTGTCTCACACACATAATCACAGAGTAGCAATAGATTGAGAAAACAGCCTACATATTCCTTACCAGCTACAGTTCTACCTAGTCAAATATTCAGAGAAAAAATTTAGCAGGAATAAAACTGCAGTAAGACAGAGAGAGTGTAGCACTAAGTTGCAAGCCCAGATATGACTGGACTTAGACAAAACGTGCAGTTGCCTAGGACAGTGGACAAGTAAAAGCAGGAAAGAACTAATCCCTGCCACTTTCCATAGCTCACTCAGAATCCACTGTGCCATCACATTCATTTTTTCCCCTCTCAGTCCAGGTATCTGAACCATCTCTGCTTTCCTTGCCTTTAGATTATTATGTACAACCTATTAGGAAGACCCAAGTCTCACTGATCTACCAGGTACAAGTCCTCCACGTACAGTGTCTTGCCACTTTGGGGCTCATAGGAGGTTGAATTCTTTCAGTGGCATACAATTAACTGCAAATCTTTGCCTTGCATAAGAAGAGCTATATGGAAAAACCACAAGTTCAATAAATTAGCAATAACCTCAATTTGCTTTTGATTTATTTTCAGTGTTTATGCTGTGCTTAACAGATTGTTGTTGGAGAGAGAGACAGTAAAAAATTCCTTCTGGTAAACAATTTAGTTTAAGAATTAAAATTAGAGATAAATAATGATCCAATTTTATTGAGACTGAATGCAACTGAGATGAATGCAAATTGAAGCATCTTGATGGCAAATTAAGTTGTTTCATTATCTCTCATAAATTGCTTTGGGAGGATTCACTCTTGGCTAATGAGTATAAAACTGAAGACCAAATTACTTTTTTTTCTTCCCTGGCAGTTTCAGTCTGAGGTCAAAGGGAGTCTCTCAAAGTGACTCTAATAAAGCCTGGGCCCTTGATCGTTACTAGAAGCAACCATCGTTCTCATACTAGCAGCACTAAAAAGTATGTCAAAACCCAGCAAAAATCGATCCACTTCTAATCCATTTCATAGTCATTACAATTAGTGTCCTTTCTCTTAGAGGTCTTCACAAAACAGGTCTACTCCCTGCAAAATAATATACACTCACCATACTATTGAAAGTTCAAACAAACACATACGCAAAGAAAAACTGTACAAAAAAAAATCAGAATCAGTCAAGTTGAAAGAGACTTTTGAAGGTCATCTGGCCCATTATCCTGCTGTTATCATCACTTTTCACAGGAAAAATGCAAACAGCATATTATACTGAAAATGTATCTTAAGAAATACATACAACAAGCAACTCCAGAGTCAAATCAAGTATTTGTGTAAGTGCTGTACTGATGCCATTACTGTATTATCATTGTCACTATTAACTGTGATAATGTGGGAGCAGCCAGTGATTTCTATTCTATTACAAACACACAAACTACAGTCATACCAATGAAAGTTCCTACCTTCCAGCCCAGTTTAAACCAGCATACCATTGACCCACAATAGTGGGAGCCAGCCACTCCTGACCCATCCTGAATCCCTGGGTCTTGCCTGGTGGCCCATGGATGCCCATGGCATTTCTATATCTGACTCAGATGTGTCAGGAGCGTGGGTTTGGATGGTGTGGCTTAGGTGGGGGGCACATGTCCATGGCCTTGTCGGTCACCTCAGCTCCTGGACAGTTTCATATTTTATGCCTTTCTACACCGTCAGCAGCCTGACAACCACTGCATTTTCAATCCCTGCCCCAGGTGTTTCACAAAGGATGTGAAGTTGTTACAAGTTCATATGTGCTTCTTTGCCACAATAACCCAAAATATTTCAGCAGGATTGCTGTAGGGCACAGCTTTCACATAAGCCTCCACTGTAAAAATGACCTGTGCTTTGCTTGTTTTCCCAGCTCAGTAAAGAGCTGGAGAGGTGCAGACTCTCCTTGCCCAGAGCAAGGCAGGTGACACGCCATGACTGCACTCTAAAAGACGGTCTCCTCTCCTTCTGCCTTTGGAAATATGATTTTGTCAAATGAAGGTCTACCTGTGAGTTTGTTCTGATTGTTATGGACCCGAAGATCCTCTCCAATGTATGGATTTGGGGGAAGCAGCAAAGTATTTTCTGCCATAGTTGTACACAACTGTGTAGCCAATGAAGGTAACTGCATGTGGACTGCAACTATTGGGAAGAATAAGGCTACCCACAGGCAACCTGTAAGCAGCACCCATCTGAACAAGGTGGGATGGACTGACAGCCATGTAATGCTCAGCTGGAAGAGCCAAAACTGGCTCTTCTGGCACTTCAGACAAAATTGGTTTTGGTCCACAAAAAAGCCTACATGAACTCCAGAATGCACCGTGGAGATGAGATGCTCATTTCACTGCTTGCTTCCCTTGCCATGGAGGTCTCAGCCCCTCTCTCCCTCAGACATCAAGCACTGTCAGAGACTGATGTCACCAGAGTCACAATGCAGCATCAGACTCCCGGCACCTTATTTCTTTGGGACTGCTCAGAAGCTCAAGAGAACTTTCTAACTTCATGTGAAGTAACAGAACAAAAACTTCAGGTGTGGCATCTCCACATGCTTTGGTCCAGTGCTTCCATATGTAAAATACGTTTTTCAGATTCAAAGAGGCTGTTTCAAAATAAGACACAGAATATTGAAGTATTTCCAGAGTATGTTTTTCTAAACCGTTCCATGGATACTGGAGAGTCACAGTAGCTTAGTTCTGATCTCACAGTTTGCCAATCTCCATAATTACAATCTCACAGGATTTGGTTTTCATCTTAGCAGTTCCACTCAAGTGGCCCTCATTACAATTTGTATCCTAACCCCAGGATGCTGCCAAGATTTCGTGTGTTTTGAACAGTGACATAACCTGTTCTGGAATCCACACTGTTTTCATTTTACTGTGCCGAATGCCACACTGGATTCCATTTTGTAGCTTTCTGTAGAGGTATGCTTTGGAAAGAGTGTAACACTGGCCTTACAAGGCTATATGAATAACATATGAAATACTAATCTCAGAACCCCATCTCTCTCAGATTTTCTATTTTTCTACTTTGGTTAAAGAAGCAGTAATTCCGAAGAATCAACAAGGTGATACATTTTGAAGAGCCACCAGTGGATAATAACCTGACTCACAATGTATAAATTTGATGTGGAAAGAAGAATTTGAGCAACTATTCTGCTTGCTTTTAAACACATTTGTTAGTTTACTATTATTAGATTCAGCCATCAAAAAAAAAAATCACACAGAAAGGTTGCTGCTGAAAGTTGTGTTATGCAAAGAAAACAAAACAAGACAACTATCCATATTACTTGTAAGAAGTTCTAATAACACAAGATTTCTCATTCTTGAAATCCCCACATGGTAGAAAAGATAAATGGAACCTGCCACAGCCTTAACAATGGAAGAGCTAAAAAATCCATACAATAAACACCCTTAACACTACTGACATATTCAGTAATCTGTCAAAACATGGTACACATGATCCTCAAAGTGTACTTTGGCCACAACATTCCATACAGAAGCCTGGCTAAACAGACTGGTTTGCACAATGAGGACAACAGATTAAGAAAGTAAAAGACCGTTTTATAAGCACGTGTATGGGGGCCACTAAGTTTTATGCCTTGTCTTCAAGTGCAGCCAGCACTGCCTTAGATCTCTCGATGATAAATGAATGGTTTACATCACTGACCCGCACAATCACCTCAGTGAATGCCAGAAATAGCTCCTTGTGCAATTCATGCAGTGCCCATTCTCAAACTCACAACAAGTACTCTGCAGGGGCTACCACAGCAATCACCTCACCATGAGACTGGGTTAGAAACAGCCTGGACTTCGTCACCCCCACACTCTCACCTGTTGCAGCAGCAGATCCTTCCAGCCCACCCCACACTGTGCAAGGTGAGGGTCTGTTTCTTACTTGTACTAAAGCATATTAAATAACAAAAAACGCTAGTCCCATACTGAGCATTTCCATGACTAATGCTGCTTTTCAGTGACTTTATTGACTCAATAGGAAAAGCAGATTTGCATCCAAAAGATATCATATGTGCTTAAATCTTTAGAAGGAGCAGGAGATTCACTATCATTAGAGCCAAGTTGAATCGCTACACCTTAAACCCCTAATTTTTGGATTCAAATCAAGCCTTACAAAATAATACGTTCCTGTAATTTCTGACTCCTGAATCCCCACCGCAGACTGCTTTAAAATAGTCATAGGAAATGTGAGTTACAAACAAATAATTTATCTACCAGAGACCAACCATTCTGCATGGATTTTTGATGACTACATTACATTATTTAATAATTAAATATAAATCAATACTATTTGACTGGCATTTCTCAAATCTGAAGAGCTCAAGGAGCAAGACAGTCTATTTATACAAAGTACATAGCATAACTACACAGCAATTAATCAGAAGCTCTTTCAAATTATTTTCCCTCATCCTTCACATCCAGAATAGAAATCAGTAACAGGAAATACTTACATTAAAGTCGTTTTGAAATCAAGATAATTACAGAAACTTGTGACATCTTCATGTGATAAATACATATTATAGTATTGGCTTTTCACAAATATCAAAATGGATATTATGTGTATAATGTTAATTCTTACAGAGGTAGATTTTATTATAAAGATATAATGATGATTAAATGTCTTTATTTTTCTTTGTTCTAACTTAGATATAGTGGAGAAATAACTAATATAGCTGTTTTAGAATGTAGCTAGCTTACAATGATGAAACCATCTGTTTAGTTAGATAACATCCTAAGCACAGGCGTGCCCAGGTTCCCTGCCACAAGACACTTCTATCAACAACATCCACCTGCCGATGGAGAAAAGATACAGGATTCTCCAAAAGGACGACGCATGCTCTAAAAAGGCGGAACAAAGGAGGAGTCATGCTAACTAGCTCCTGGAACATGTAAAATAGTTTGGGGAAAAGTTTGAATATGCATGATTTTTTTATGAATATGCAACAGGCTGATGCAATAGAAAAAGTATGTAAAGGGAGTCTCCCTGTAACAAGGTGTGCTCTTGGCCAAGTGCCAGGGCACTCAGCGCTGTGAACTTTTGCTTTACCTTTTGTCCCTTATTGTCTTTTATTAAACTCTTAAATTTTAACAGGAGAGTGAACCTCGTTTTTCACATTCAGAAAATAAGCAAGAGCAGAGTTGGCCAGATTAAATCTCTGTAGTGTGAGGTTCATTATCAATAAACTGAACAGTTTTGTCCTCCCAAATATTCAACAAAAATCCTTCTAAATAATCATTGAGACTTTAAGTTAATAGATGTCATAGGGCTTTATAAATTGTAGGGGTTTTCTACACTATGCTGCATATAAAATTTTTTATTAAAATTAATTTTTTCTCTTCCTGCATTCTTCATTTGTTTTTCAGTTGTGCTGACTTTTAATTAAATGGAACATCAGAAGTTTAAAATTGCTCCACTATAACATGAAAGAGGATGTACTTCTGAACTGCAGCACTAAAATTCAGATCCGCATTACTTCTCATTCTCCTCAGTTAAGATTTTTCCCAAAATACTGCCTCTTTGCAAATGCCAGAGGAAAATAATCAATCTTTAATACAGAAAGATATAAACTTTTTATTGATTGTTGAAGTCTAATCTGATATCTAAATGTAAATTATTCACTTCAGTAGCTTTGTTTTTAAGCCACTAATTAAAGTGTGACATATAATAAGCTGTTAGTTTTGTTTCTTACTGTTTTCTGCTGTTCCTATATCTGATGTGCTGTAAAGAACTGCTCAAGCCCTATAGTTTTAGGAGCCCATAGTTGCTAATTTTCTGTATTGATTAAAAAAAAACCCAAAAGCTTCTAACAGATGATAAAAAAATAAGGATATGGTTCTAAAAAGATGAACAAGACTCCACATTAACAAGATTCTACCATCAAATAGTTGTGGGGGAGGGAGGTGAGTGAATGAGACTTTCAGTGAGAGGAAGTTCACCCCAGTGAAAGGAAAACCAGCCAAGTATCTGCTGAGAGGGTGTGTGCTTCATCTTCCAGGATCAACTGCCTGCTTGTGCTACTGGGCCCAAAGGGACACAAGGAACTGGGCAACACTGATGGCAACACTTAACAGTGTGCAGGGCGAGGATGTGATGCAAATAAAAGTTCTTATTCCCAAGTCATTTATCCAGACGGGCTAAGGATCACCAGAATTTACAGCTACCTAAAAGTCAGCTTCAACAAAAAATCTGTGCAGAGAAAGCAGGTTATACAGCACTGCTTTTGACAAGAAGCTCCTATGAATTTTGCATGTGACTGCTTCTTCCAGAACAAATGGTGAAGCCCTGGTAGAGTAGTGAAACACTCTTTTAAGGCTTCTATGAAAGCTGCTTTTCTGACACATTTACAGACTGAGTGTGTCCAGCTAGGGACACACCCTGCACTGAACCTGAGCACTTCACTGAAGGAACACCCCTCACAGGTTTGGTTAGAAGGATGCCATGGATCAAGTTAGGATTGTCTCTAACACAGAACCCAGCAACTTCTCCAAGAGAAGAAGTGGGACTTCCAGCTCCAGGAACCAATATTGCAAACTTTGTCACACCCAAGGGCTTATGAAGATATATAACAGGAAGCCCAGGGAATTCAGTTTAGCAGAGGAAAATTTCAAAGGTACTGGTCTAGACAGATGGCTTACAGCAAGAACCCCACATCTAGAGCCAAGCAGTAAATCCAGTTAAATACTTTCATAGTCTAAGCAGAAAAACCCCACAGAAAACAGCAAGCTTCCACCATAAATGTGGGAGTAAAAATCAATTTAGTGAACTCTAGTTCGTTCACCTGGTGAACAATGCCTAGATTCACAAAAAATTACAAAGCTTGTTAAATGGTTAATAAATTATGTTATTTACATAGAGCTTACTCAGGTTTGCAAGGACGGGATGAGATGACTTTTCACGTTTTGGGAAGTCCAAGATTCATATCACCATTACTAATAATAATTTCTCTTTCAAATAATGTCCTATAGCGAACATTTTAAAAATAATGATCTAGAAATGGTCTCGATTTTCTTAGAGAATCACAGCAGTCAGGAACGCCAAACTGGTGGTTCAAATTCAGTACTGAAGAACAGTTACTGACTTTTTGGAAGGCACTAACAACAGACACAGGGAAAGTAGAGCCATATTAGGCAGTTCTTAAACATGCCAGTTATTATGTATAGATCTATGAACATGTTTTAACTTGAGCTTCTTACTCAGTAGCTCAAGCCCAGACTTGTATTTTAATACAAATACTATCCACAGGAACACTGTTTAAAAACCTCATTTATGTTAAATAGCTTAATAACTGTGGTTATTGCATGCATGTATCACACTTCTAAAGAGTACCTGAAGATTAATTTTTGGTAATACCTGTCCACAAAACAGATCAAGGATTAAAATCTTCAATGTTATTCATGGCACCATTTGGACTCATTTAGGGACAATATCAAAAAAACCCCAAAGTTCAATTGAAGTTTATTTCTCTAAATCCCATTTCAAAAATTAAACCTTCAGGTTAAACAAAAAACAAAAAAAAAAAAAGGAAGGTACTTTAAGTACAAACCACATTAAAGAAATTTTAAAGTTCAGCTGAAAGAAAATAGGACGCATACCAACACCACCACTACAAACTCAGTGTCAGGTCTCTTGCAGGAAGCCTGACAGCTATGGCCCAGATACATTTATAAAATATTAGATAAGAATTCTTGCTTAAAAGAACCCATTTATTGCAATTTATATGTACATAACTTTGTAATCTCCTCCTCTCCTATGGCATTTTCATACATAAAAAACCAAATAATTAAAATAATCCTTTAGTAATAATTTTCTGCTGGGTTCCAGTCCCAGCTGCTGGGAATCATTACATAGCAGAATCCACATCAGTTTATTATTCTGTCATCTGGAAGAAAATTTAGCTTTCTGCAGAGAAGCTGCACAACGTCGGGGCGTGATTTCCATTTGTCCAAATGTTTTGGTTGAACTGTAACTCTGCAAGCACGACATTTACTCTGCCAACAGTGTGAGGCTGACAGTTTTAAACACTGCACAGAAAACTTGCATGCAAGAACAAAGGCAAGCCAGAAAAAACATCAAAGGATGTGAAAAGGAACATGTTAGGCAGCTTGGAAAGCTCTCATTATGAATTTGAGCTGTGCTTGGCTCAAACACATTTGGCACCAGCAACAGCACTCTGTCAGTCTTTATGCTTCTGAAAGATTCACAAGTGCTACAAGGACCAAAGTAGTTTATTCCCAATTTGCCAGTTTTCCTAAGCTAATTAAGTATCTATGAAAGCAATTTGTGCTTACTGGAATCTAGCTTTTAATTTTTACAAGGATAAAATTACTAGGATTCAAATAATTCATATTGCTTTGTTCATCTATATACATCAAATAAACACCTTCTTTTCTCCATCCAAATAATCTCTAAAAATAAACAATTCAATTAACTTGGTTATGAAATCTATGCAGTGACATCCCAAGAGCTGAAATGCAAGGTCACTGATACACAACAGTCTCATGACAATTTTTTTTAAAAGATAAATATTTACATCAGTAATGTCTCACCACAGAATAGGATGTAACTTAGCCATCACATTTTAGATAGGAATAGAGATGCAAACCAGAGGATTGCTCCCAGATTCTGTCTAAGCAGAGCACACAAATTGTTTTAAACAGCAGTCAGCTTTCAGGTTGCTGCTCAAGAACTAGATTAGATTTGAGTATTAGTGAGCCCAGTACTCAGGCTGGTCTTCACATTTTTATCATTTAGCTGCAGTGTTCAAGTTTCACCTTCATTATAATGAGCAGTATCTTATTTCCGATGTAGAACCACTGAACTGGGAGCCAAGCTTTTTGAGTAAAGAAAGTATTCAAGTGCTGGTTAGGTGACAAATGTGTGATTTCAGAGCACAGCTGCACACAGCATCAGCTGTCTCCTTTCTTAGCACTGATGACATTATGGGGAGGTACAAATTTAGTCGCATGAATATGCAGGAAGGCAGGTGCAGCACTCGGATCAGCCACTCTGCTGCTTGGTCAAAGAACTGTTTCAGCCTTTTTTCCACCTAAAAAGTCACTGAAAACTACAGTTTTCATCATAAGTTTTTTTTCCCTCCAAACACACTCACAGGACTTCCAAAAAAAAAAAAACAACCGCAAACCAACTTGTGCTGCAGTTCAGAAGGTGTAGTTTCAATGTCTAATGCAAAAGCTATAAACTCTTTTAAATTCCCTAAACTTAGTCCTTCTCAGGAAAATCATAATCAGCTCTTCTAACTTGCAGCCTCTTCATTTGTTATTAAATAGAATCCAGGGTGGTAGATCTTAAGACTTTGGAAGAAAAGTCCTCTAAATTAAATGAGAATTGAGTTTAAGTGATGAATATATAAAAATTTTGACCTCTTCTTCGTATTTGCCACAACCACCTCTGATTCCCTGAACAGCCACATTCACCATTTCTTCTCAAGTTTCCACAAAACAAATACAGATCTCCACAAATACTAAACAAGGAAACCAACTGCTAAAGAAGCTGATTAGAGCCAAGAATTTTGCAGTCCAGAGAGTCAGACAGACGAGATCACTTTCAACTTCCTAACGGAGCCTTACTCCAGCTGACACCAAAAAGGTGTGACACGGACTTGCTAGAAACCACAAGAGATCTAAGCAGAAGATACACTCCCAGGGAAGCAGGATCCTGAGTGAGATGGATTTTGACACAAATCAATTTGCAGTTCAATATTCCAATGATACAAGGAACAGAAAGAATTATACAGAGCCTTTGCCAAGGCATGGGAGCTGGTAAGCTGAGCAAAGCTCATCATAATGGTCTATCATCAGTCCAAAAAATCATTTATTACTCAGACCTATGAACTCAAAGGCTTTTCACAGGAGTGTTCATTTGGCCTCCATAGACAGCACAAGAAACTGAAGTCTGTAGTTCAAATGTGCCACGTATATAAATCAATAGCAGATAAATGAATTGTCAAGTAGGGATATTTCCAGCTTTTTACTTTGTCCATATCATTGGCATTTTAAATGGGCTTCTTCTGTAGGAATGCTGGAAAGTTAAAGCCAAGGCATCACTGCTTCCTTAGGTGATGCCGCTAAGGAGCACGCACCAAGAAGGAGTTTCCCTGGTCCTGCATGCTTCTCCTTGAAACCCTTGATAAGGGTTTTCTACCTCGTCCCTCTATTCCAGTCTAAACAAAAAATGTCATTAACTTGGGTATTGAGAGCATCTCAGCAGCCTCTGAGCTAAAAAAAGCTTGCTGTCTGTGGGACACAAAGCTCCTTTTGTATTGTCAAAGCAAAAGGTTATCTGCAATGAGCCAGAGATAACTCCTTGGAAAAGAATGTTTTCCTTCCAATAACCCCTCCCCATGAGAGCTATTTCTCTTCACTTCCTTTAACACTTTGCACAGTTTCACCTATTTGTTTCCCCTTATTACACTACTATAGTCATTGCTGAAACTGTGCTGGCCCCATATTGCAGCAGTGATGCAAAAGAGAATTTACAGTAAAGGTTTCAAAAACTAAAAAAAAACCATTTTATCTGGAACAAGAAGTACATTATAAATAAAGAAAAGAATAATCCACGCTAAACGTCTCAGCTCAAATAAAACTTTACTGAGGCTGTGCATCATGGAAGCTTGGACTTCACCCCAATAGGACTTCCAGGAAACCTGACTGAATTTTGTCATTTCCATCCCATTCCACATCCTAACTGCCAAGCTTTTGCAATAAATATGTGACCCTAGAGAAACCTCACTTTTCTTTCTACCATTCCTTATCAGGTGTAGGTTATAACCAATGCACTTGAGGCTTTGAAAAAAATTAAACACGATTCACCTTTAGTAGACTTCAGTCTTGGACTACTCTGGGAGGCTCCTGTTCTGCTGTTTGTGGCCAGTTTCTTCATAAAATCCTCGCTGCTTAAATCTGTGCCCAGCGCACACCTCGAGTGAGTTGCTGTTTCCTGGATAGAGCATCCACCTAAGCTGTACTTCTCCATACCTGTTAAAATAAATGGTGCTCTTATAAAAGGGGAAAACCAAACAAACAGAAACACCACACCACACCAAACCCACACTCACAGCAAAACAACTGTTAACTTCCTTCCCCAAAAACCCCAAACCAATAGAAGTGTTTTGGGGTTCCTTCGTCAATCAAGGAGAAATCTGCACGTGCAGTCCTTTAAGCTGGGTAAATGGATATTGCCTAAATGGGTGGCTTGATTGGACAAAAATTTGATCTTTAACTGATGCACACTGTAGTTTTTCCCAGGTTATAGTTAAAATGTATAAGCCACATGACAAAATACAAGAGAAGAGCATTACATTTTAGTCCCCCAGTTTTTAAAATACTTTGGTCCTTTAATGCTCTCAATCTCCTTTTCTTTTGCTTCAGTTTCTTGTTAAAGCAGCAAGACCAGTATTAAATAATAAATTGGTATATTTTAACAACTGGGTTCAAGTATTTCTATAGCCCGCATGCAGATTTGCAATCAGACATTTAAGAAAGATTTTGCAGCACATGGCACATTAAAATTATTAAGAATATTCCCAATATAATTGAACTAGAAATCTATCTTCTCTGTAGGACTGTTACAATAAAATCTATTTCTGATGTCCTAATTTTTATAATAAAAAGTCACAAATGTCTACACACTCACTGTTTTTACCCCCAAGAAAGCAGGACCATCACTTGAGCAGTCAAACAGAAGAATGTGAAGAAAAAGCTTTGCAGAGTCCCTGCCACAAGTGTAATTATTTTGTGTACAACACTTAAACACAGATGTGGCAGCAAAATGAAATATGAATCCTGCCTGGGAGTGTATGTTTATTACTAAGAACTTACTGCCTACTAACAAAGATATCCCTATATCAGACCATAAATTAGAGGGTTTTTTAAGTCTCTAAATACCTTGAACTGGATATTTTTTAAAATGCTGATGTTAGAAAGACCAAAACTATATCTGGAAATTTTTCTTTTTTATTACAGAAATGAGTATTTTCAAAGTCAACACTAATATTCCACAATATAGATAATTAGTGAATATTAAGGGTTAAAGACATTTATTACTTTGCATTCTTATAAAAAAGGAAAAACTTTGAATGTCAAATCCTAATGGTTTTGGAGGACAGAGGTGTTTGGTTTAGGCGAGAGTGGTACCACTACAAATAAATGAATTTTCTTCCAAGTCATTTAATTCTGCTCTGAAGAGCTCCTCCCTCCCTAGTGACTGCTGAGATTTCCACTTACTTAATGTTTACTCTATGCTCCAGAAAACTGGCAATGCACCTCTGGGCCATCCAATTACAACTCTGGGCTTTTCACCTCATGCCCCTATCTCTTCCTTCAGTAATTCGGGCTTGAGAATAAATGTGGAGCACAAAAGAGGAAAAAAACCTGCTTTTTCCTCATTCATATTATTAATTAGATATAGGAAAGTATGTAAGACTGTAAACATAAGCTTCTGGTAGAAGGACAAAGCCCTCAAAATAGGCCTGCTCTTCTCCCCCTTTTTTTAAATTAATCCACCAACAATATAAATCCCTACATATAGTGAAGAAAAAATCCTTAGAATATCCCCTGCATTCACATAAAAACCATTGTGTTAAAATTCACAATACTTTTTGAACACAGTACAAACATAAATAATCACCCCAAAATATCCTGTATTAGAAATACACTAAAATGTCAAATCTATTCCCTGGATTTTAAGCTTTCTTAAAAGGCTTTAATCTCCTTTTGAAGATGCTCTCTACTTAAAATGTTGAAGTGGGCATTTAGAGACACATGTAAGGAAATTGCACTGTACTCAAAACACATAAATACACACCTTTCTGATCAGCCAGAAATCACACAGAGCACAGCAAGAACTAAGATATTACATGAATACACCAACAACTGGAAAAAAACAGAGCAAGGGCAGAACCTACTGTTTAGTGAATGGATAAAACCACCAATACTTGCAAATAAAGCAATGAAATAGTTTTCTTTTAACCAGAGATGCATGTGAATATTTACTTTCATCAGATTAAACTATCAGTTAATGGCAAATGTTCCCTGTTTTTACCAATAGAAATTACCCAAGTTTCTCTGAATTGCTGAAAAGTTTGCAAGTTATTTTCCAGTCAGATATATGCATAGTTCCTCATTACACATTATATTTTGCAACTGGTGGATTTCAACTCTGATTTAGTATAACTTGTGTAAAATTCACCCACCACTTAAGGCTTATATTAATTTATTGGCTTTTTTAATTGCTACAAAACTTCTTAAAAAGCCAGCACATCTAAATGCAGGAAAGCTGAGTGTATTCCCTCTCACTTTTTCAGCAGCTTCTCTCTGGATATTTATGAATGTGTATTAAAACACTTATGCTGGGCTTATCTCACAGAAAAACATCAAATTCAAGCAGTTGTGGATTTTGTGGGTTACAAAAAATCTGCTTAGCTCAAGAAGGCATTTATGTTGCTCAGCTCTTTTCTCAGCCAGTGGAGAAGAGGGATAAGAGGAAATAGGAGACGGAAAGATGGACAAAGCAGATATAAGGCTTGTGGCTGCTGAGCTGCAGTTGCTTTCTGATCAGTTCTGCAGAGTTTAGGAAGTTTCCCACATTAGCTACACTGTAGCAATACGTAGTTTCAGTGCATCCAGGTTCATTAGAAAGTCAAATAAGAAAGGATGAATGCCAGGAGATGAAAGACCAAGTTCCATTCAGAACACTTCTTTCCTCATTCTGAAATATTTGTATATGCTTAATACGGTTAAAGAGTCCAACAAATACTGACAATCAGCATAAGAAGTAGATGATTAATAGCTTAAATGCATGAAAATGTAGTTTTCAATGGCACAAACATTCCCACCACCCAGTGAATAGCAGCAATGACTCTCAGTCCACTATCAACTACCTTTGCAGCAGACACCCACCTCATACTTCCCCAGCAATTAATGCATTTTGAAAGATTTAACAAATTCCTTAGAACTACAAGGGTAGCTTTCATAACAGAAAGCTACACCTAAATAGGAAAGAGGATTATATTCACATCAGGCCAAGAAAAGTATTTTATTTTTCCTGTATCTTAGCTAGGGAAGCTCCAGCTAGTTTGATGTCAGTGTTCTCAGGCCTTTTCTTTCTGGAAGAAAACACAGGCCAACACTGGGGGCAAGCGAGTCCGGCCTTCCACAGGCTCTTCCTGCAAATACTGCTCCTGATAACGAGGCTGTTTCATGTGCCAACATCTGGAATGACAACATCACAATTTGGGTGTACACAGGCAACAGATATTTTCTTAGGTGTATAGTTACTCAAGCACAGAAGTGCTTAATTTTCTTTTGGATCTGATTGTGTTGAAAGGTTTTACGAGATTCTGAACATCTGCTAAGCAGTTTGCTCCTAGTGTTTATTTTTCCTGATTCAAATACAAGCCAAGCAACATTTATTGCTCACCATCCTGCAGCAAACAGGCACCATGGATCTATTCTAAATGAGGTGATTTGTTTCACAATCACTGGGCAAATTTCCTTTTTTCACGTGCTTCAAGAAAGTTAAGAACAAAATAAATATTAGAAAAAAATTTTATTGGTTGCATTCACACCCTATGCAAATACAATATGCACAATATGCAAATACCTATACCTGAAAGCTATGCAGATGAGTGATAGGCTGCTGAGAACAGTATTTACCAAATGACTCCTTATTTTGCCAAATCACGTTCATTCTCTCCATTGTAAAACCACGCTCCCCCGCAAATTAATGTGCCAAAGAAGCAGGCTGAGAGAAGCCCAAGCATGAGTCAAAGTAATTACTAGAAATTTAGCATAACACACTAGCACCTCTCCAAATTTTCTGACCCATGTACAAATGTTTGCTCTGCTGTTAACTCCCATGAACAATGCTAGATCACAACCTGTCACTGACACACTCATGCATGTCTGCATCTGGAACAGGGTTTTTGAACAGCAACTTCACTTCAGAGCACTAAGTCTTTACAAAACAGTCATTTAAAATACAGTACTTATTGCCTAGAGATTATGACTTAAAGTACATTGACCCTGGCTTACACACCAAACTTGTTTTCTTGCTTAGTTCCCTAAGACTATTTGCAACATTATTTGATAATAAACTGCACCCAAAAGGGGATCTAAAAACTAAACTAATTCAGAGCTGTGCATCTGCTGTTTTTCAACCAAACGTGCTATAACACGTTATTTCTCAGTAGAAACAGCTCTGAAGAGACTGAGCTGACAGCACTGACCACAACACCACATGGTATCATAGGATTAGCCTGTGAAATTGTGCTGAACTCTTGGTTAGTAATCCCTCAATATCCAAACAAGAAGTGACCCTATTCCTCTGAAATACAGAGCAATATGTTCACTTTTGGCTTCTCTTGTTCTCCAGCTCCTACTCTGCTTGGAACTTACTTTTGGTACTATGGGTGCAGAGAAATTGCAACTTTCATAGTAACTACTTTTCCACAGAACGAATTCTGTTACACTTTTCCTTCTGCACACACAGGAATACACATGCTAAGTCTGACACTATTAGGCTGATTTAGAAGAATGCATGTAGTGAATTCCCTTGATCCAGTCTGCAGCTGAGAGCCCAAGCCTGTCTTTTGACTGTTGCCAAAGCACTGAGGTTCCTGAATTTACTAACCTTAGTAGGTGTGTCAAGAAGATGCCACTAAACAGTTCCATATTTGAAAAAGCTGAGATCAATATCTTTGATACAAACAAACTTCTCCTGCATGTACTAACTCCTCCACTTCAGTCTGATGTCAGCTCGACAGGAAAGCACAGTGGAGCAGCCAGGCCAGTGCTGGCAAGAGATCCCTCTACTGGCACACAGTTTGTGTGCCTCAGTAACCAGCTGCTTTCACTGGCAAGGAAACCTCTGCTTCCCTCAAAAGGGGAAAGATGCTTGAACTCAGAAATTCTTTTCTTGCCTTCAGCACAACTGTCACAGACACATGCTGTAATTCTACTTTTGTCTGTTTATATGCAGCTGAAAATCTGCCCCACACTTAGGGTTCTTATTATGCTGTCTCATAATGTGTAAAGGGATCCACTGTGGATTTCCATTCCACGAATATAAGGAGGAAGCCCCCCCACCCCTTTTTTTTTTAAGTATATAGAGGCAGGTTATTTCATGCCCTTTTACAGCATCTTCTCTTGGGCAGATCTTGAATCATGACGGTTTTACACAAGCTAACAGCTAGTGCAGCACAGGCCACTACACGTTAGATTAGCCTAACATGTTCTCTGAAAAAAAGTCACTGCCATATTTCGTTGTCAGGAAACAGCAAAGAGTTTAAGAAGAAATAAACTCAGCAAAATGCTCTTAACAAAACTGATCTGGACCGCACCTGCAGTCACACTACTACAACAGTTTTAGCTCATTCCTCTGTCAACCAGATAAATAATTTGCAGGTATAATTACAGTTAAAATACATGGAATTTAGAAAATATATTTTTTCTCCTTTATCAAAAACTCCCATCTTCTTTGGAACTGTTTGCTAGTAAGCCCATGAAGAGACTGTGGTTAGCTGAAAACAAATTTAAATTTATTTAGTGGGAAAAAACCCATAAAATTAATAATCCTTAAGATAATTTTAAAATTATATATTATAATTTTTAAATATCATTACCTTCCACAGGACATAATGTTCAGATGCTTTCAATACAGCTCTGTGCAGGAGATAAAGATATCTGAATTTTATTCTATTCTTGTCTTAATATTTGCTTCAGAGGTATTTACTTTATTGTTTCCACTTCTTCTAGCCTATACACCTTTACACAATGCCTCCTAGAGACATGAGGTGCTATTTCAAAACTAAACATATCATATGTGAAAGCCATCAGAAAACCAGAAAACACCCCATCCACACAAAATGTTCTTGTCCTTCGCAGATTCCCCTGGTACCACAGCTCTGCTCAGTTTAGCAGAGGCATCTCTCAGGTAGGTATCATAGAGTCTGACAGCAAACCCACCACTGTTGAGTCCATCGCTAAACCACGTCCCTGAGTGTCACATCTACACATCTCTTAAGAATCTCCAGGGTTGGTGACTCAAACACTGCCAGGGACAGCCTACTCCAATGCTTGACAGCCCTCTCAGAGAAGAGGTTTTCCCTAAAATCCAGTCTAAACCTCTCCTGAAGCAACTTAAGACCATTTCTTCCCAACCAGTCACTTCTTACCTGGGAGAAGAGACCAACCCCCATCTGGCTACACCCTCCTTTCAGGTGGCTGTAGAGACTGGTAAGATCTACCCTGAGCCTCCTTTTCTCCAGGCTGATCCCCTCCAACTCCTTCAGCCACTCCTCACAGGACTTGTGCTCCAGACCCTTCCCCAGCTCCATTGCCCTTCTCTGGACAGGCTCCAGCACCTCGGTGTCCTTCTTGCAAGTGGGAAGCGTGGAGCAATTCTTCACTACAGGCACATTTAGCATCCTCTGATTCTTAACTTCCTGTTAAGAAACACAGCTCTATTAACCTGATTCTATTCTTGAAAGAAATAATTTCCTTGAAATAATAAACATGGGAGAGCAGCAAGTTCTGTCTTTTTCCTCGGGGAATTTGCAGTTTTATAGCCTGACCTTGTTTACAATTCGACTCTGTTAACATCAATTCATGTTTTGCATTTAAATCTCTTACTGCATTAAATGTAACTCCCATAATGTATCTATATGTTGTGTCTCTATTCTCACATTGGAAATATAAACTCCTTTGGACAGGGCTTAAATCCTCAGTACAGGTTTTTATGCTATCTGGTACACAGGAGTTCCAGCATCATACCTTAGCAGAACAAATGAACACCTCTCGTAGTGAAAACGCATGTCCTAACCTTTCACAGCTATTTATAGCTGACCTCTTGCACTGTGCTGCCTCTGCTCATAATAGCTCTCTCCAGCTCTCTCTCTTGTTCTCTCCAAAATTTCCTACTCATCTGAAAGGCCTCATGGATCCAGGTTGCTGAGTGCTGCATGTTCCTGCAGTAACCTCTGGGAGAGGGAGCTGCTGTGCCTCACAACAGCCGAGAACCTCACTTGCAAACTGCAGGTCCCCTAGAGCTATCCAGCAGTATTTAGTTAAGGAATCCTTCTACTTCCAGGCTACTCAGTTTCACAGCATTTATAGGAACTGAGCTCTTAGACCTTGAGCTCTCTGAAATTAATGAAGACCGTGATTTTTTTGTTTTGATCGATACAGATGGACAGAACTTACGTATTAAAAAACACTCAAAGGATTATTCTACTTGCACTAATGAGGAGAAGAAAGTTACACTTTATGCAAAACACACGAATATTGTCCAAAACACATAGCTGCAGACAGAAATACCGGTTATTGGCTATACTCAAATATTCAGTGAATATATTAATATTCATTTTTGACTATCCTCAATGCTATTTAAAGAAGTATCTCCAAGGTTTCAATCTAGTGAAAAGCCATAACATATTACTTAAGTAACCAATTATATACTGCAAAATAATTAATAACATGAGAAAATCAAAGAGCTTGTGATCAAATGAGTAGATGTCTTGGTTTGAAAAGAC
>VZTG01001062.1:9449-102826 GCA_013397845.1 Melanocharis versteri
GGCACCTTCACGCGATGCCCGTTTCCCGCACGTCTTCATTTCTCGAAGGTGAATCCTTGTTTAACGTTTCCATCTCTTCTGCCTTTCTCTTTCTGCGCTGCCTCCGACAGTGGCTTGACAGGGTGGAAAAATAATAAAAAACAAACAAAAAAAGAGGCAGAACGAGACGTGGCAGTGACACTCCTCCCTCTCCCTCGGCTTTTACCCGGCAGAAGATCCAGGTGGGATCACACCTGGTTTCCAGCCCCAGAGAAATGTCCCAGGCACCTCCCAACACCTGCAGAACCATGTCCCACCAGCCGGGGGCAGCCCAAATTCGACCTGCCCGGAGCCAGCGGAGCCGGGCAGGATTTGCTCCCTCTTTCCTTTCCCTTCCCTACCCCTCCTGCCCCGTTCCCCCACGTACTGACTGCAGAGGCAGATGCCGACGATGAGGATGATGAGGGTGACGATGGCGGCGATCAGGGAGACGATGACGATCTGGCCCTGGTCCCCCCGCAGGTAGAACAGATCCACCCTCTCGCAGCGAGCCCCGGTGTAGCCTCGCTCGCACCTGCCCCGCGGCACAGGGGAGGCACGGCGGGGTCCCAAAAGCTGCCACGGTGCCCGCGCCGCCCTCACCCCGCTCTCCCGGGCAGGACGGGCGCAGCATCCCGTGTCCCCGCCGGGGCTGACTTACACGCAGGCCGGCGCCTGCTCGGCCACGAGGAAGCGGCACCTCCCTTTGACACAGTAGTGCTGGTACTCCTCCGGGCACCGGGAGAAGTGGCTCTGCCGCCGCAGCTGCGTCCCGTTCCCTGCGGGTGACAAGGACCAAGAATTCCCCCGGAGGGGTGACGGTTCTGCCCAGAGGCCGCAGCGTCCCGGAGCCGGCCCATCCCCGCAGCAGCTCCGAGCCCGGCCGGCTGCAAACAGCTGCAAACAGCTGCAAACAGCTGCCAACAGCTGCCAGCACGGGCGTCCTTGGCTTCCCAGCCCGAGGATGCCGCGCGGCTGCACTAGACAAAACACCGGCTCCTCCGCCACCCCGGCCCGCTGCCCCGCTCCCTTCCGATGCCTGCGGCTCCCCCGAGCGCCCTCGCAGCACCCCCTTACCTGCGCATCCCTTGGCCGCGCCGCAGGTCAGCCCCTCCGCGCCGTGGCCGGCCGTCACGTTGGTGTCGGCGCCCACGCAGCTGAAGAACGCCAAGCCTGGAACGCCGCGGAGGTGGCTCAGAGGGGGAGCCTCGACACCCCCGCACCGCCCCGCCGCAGCCGCAGCGACAGCGACAGCGACAGGGAGGGCGCTGGCAGCGGGCTCCGCAGCTGCGCCCGCGGCCCCCCTCCCCTGGCAGCATCAGCTTTTCCCCAGGGCCGGGAGAAGGGAAAGCCGGTCCCCGCCTGCTGCCTCCACCCACCAACGCCCCAGCGCCGAGGTCTGGGAGCCAGCGTGGTGGGTTTTGGACCACACAGCTCAGCCAGCTGCTCCTCAGCCCGGGGAGGATGCAGAGAGGGGTCCCCAGAGAGATCCGGAATCATGGAATCACTGATGGTTTGGGCTGGAAGGGGCTGTAAAGTTCGTCTTGTTCCGACCCTGCTGCCATGGGCAGGGACACCTTCCACTATCCCACGTTGCTCCAAGCCTTGTCCAACTTGGCCTTGGACACTTCCAGGGATGGGGCAGCCTCAGCTTCTCTGGGTAATCTGTGCCACGGCCTCCCCACCCTGACAGGGAAGAATTCCTTACCAATATCTAATCTAAACGTGCCCTTTGTCAGTACGAAGCCGTTCCCCTTCGCCGTGTCACTCCGTGCGCCTGTGCCAAGTCCCTCTGCCGCTCTCTCGGAGCCCCTTTAGGCACCGCAAGGTGCTCCCAGGTCTCCCTGGAGCCCCGCACAACCCGGGCCAGGCGAGGGGCCACCGCGCTGTCCGTGGCCACGGGGTGAAACCGAGAGGCGGCCGAGCGCGGCGCGTCAGAGCGGCGGTAACCGGATCGCTGGCATACCAGCACTGACTCAGCACGGCCCCGCTCCCAGCCCGGCCCTCCCCAGGGATTCACCCGCCGCGGTGGCACCCAGGGAGCGGGGACAGGTCCTGCCTGACGGGGCAGGGCGCCGGGTGGCTCCCGCGGAGGTGGCCGGCCGAAGCGGGGCTGTTGCCATCCCGAGTGGGTGCGCTTTGAGGCTTCCCAGAGAGGGGGAGAGTTTGCGCAGCCGGATCCTGGCAGCCTCGTCTCCTGCTACCTGTTTCCTCCTCCGGCCCTTCGGCACCTTGGAAACAGCGGTGGTGGGAGCCGCCCGGCCGAGCCTCCGGAGTCCCCCCCATCCCACAGCAGGGACATTCCCAGCACGCGCGTCCCTCCTGGCTATATATAGCCACCACCGCGCTAACGACGTGCTTTGGGTGACAGAGCTCCCGAGGAGCCCGGCGGGGAGGAAAGGGAGCCCACCGCCCCGCCCGGGCCAGCCGCAGGGTGGGAGCTGCCTGGCGGGAGCCAGGGATGAGCCATGGGGCGGCTGCCCCCCGGGATCCGGCTGTGGGCGGCGTGGGCACGCGGCGGGGCAGGGAGGGAGGCTGACTTCACTCCCGGTGACCGAGTTCACAGCTCGACATGGAAAGATCGCCACCAAGCTGCGCTCCCCACCCTTATTGCAACCAGATGCGGAGTTCTGGCATCCTCCGGGCTGGCAGCCCCTTGGCAGGAGCGCCCTGGTGGCAGCGCCAGCTCCAGCTCCAGCTCCAGCGGGAGCGGGGCTGTGCCCACCCACGCCGGGGTCGCGGCACCCAGGAGCCGCAGGTGCAAACACCCTCATCTCTTTGGTGCGCGGGGAGACCGGCTCCACTATCTGGGGCTGCACCCTTTCCTGAGCAGCCAGAGATAACCCAGGAAAGCATCCCAAACACTGGATCGTTTCGCTGTTAACGCCCCCACGCTCTCCCAGGAAAGCCCAAACTGTAGGAGGGCGACCACCCAGGACATTGCCGTGGTCTGAGGGGACGCACCAGCCCCGAAACAGGTCGGCTACCCTTGGTTTCGTCCTGCCAGCACAGGTTTGGCAGGTTTTGCCAAGTGCTGTCACCAGCCCCGCCAAAGGGCCAAACCCAAACTGCTCCCTGCGGAGAGAAAGGCTCCCCCGAAATCCCAGCGCTGGCACTCTCTGCCAGGGAGGGCGTCAGCTGTCCAGCCCTATCTGTGGTTATTTCTTGGCAGCCATGAGCACACACCTGTCTGCAGTTTCCTGCTTCCCAAAAACTTAGGAACTAACGTGGGAATGCTCACACACTTGCTGAATAGGTACCGGCCTCCCTGCCCCCCGCATCCCACATTCCTGGCACTGCCAAGGATGGCTGTGGGTACCCAGGCACCCATGGGCAGTATCCTATCAACAGGTGGTAAAAGCATCCCAGTCCTGCTCCAGGATCCAGCCAGGACATCCTGGCCCCCATGCTGGCCCCAAGTGATTCAGGGATTCAGAGGCGAGGGGGCCGCTGGATTGGAATGGTGGGGAGTTCCAGGATGGGACCTGCGGGCACGTGGGGGAGCCCAGGGATAGGACTGGGTAAACACCGAGCTGCGCATAGAGGAAGGGCTGGGATGGGATTGTCCAGGGGGGCACGGGGAGTCACCGGGATGGGACTGGAGAAACACCGGGATGAACACGGGGATGGGACAGGGCCAGCATCCGCATGGGGTGTAACAGCGGGGAGTACAAGGATTCGGCAGAATGGGACTGGGGGAGCAGCAGGATGGGACGGGCGAGCACCGGGACAAGCGGGGAGAGCACCGGGATAGGATCGGGAGGCAGGTGCAGGAGCAACAGCCTGGGACCGGGAAGCAGCGGGATAGGATAGGGGCAGCACCGGGACCAGAGGGAGGACGGTACCGGCACAGGTGGTGACACCGGGCTGGGACAGTGGAGGTGACACCGCGCAGGGACGCGGAGCACCGCGCAGGGGCGGGGAGCACCGGGCCGGGACAGGGAGGAGCGCCCTGCCAGCCCCTGGGTATCCCGGGAGCGGGCTGGTGGCGGGGCAGGGGGACGCCCGTGCTTACCGGAGGCGAGGGCCAGGCAGAGCAGCAGGGTACCGGGGCCGCCGCCCGGGGCCGGGGCCGCCGCCGCCGCCTCCANTCCTCCAGCTGCGCGGCTCCCACCCCGTCCGAGCCGTCCCTCGGCGGTCTGGCGGTGCCCCCCCGGCGTGTCCCCTCCCGTGTGTCCCACCCACGCGTGTCCACCTCGCACCGGCCACGCCTGGCCGCGTCCTGCCAGGAGGCGTCGGGCAGATGCCTCAGCCCGGATCCCTCGGGATTTTGGCAGCGGGAGGGATCTCCATCCTGCCATCCCGGGTTCCCAGAAGGGCTCCGGGGATTCCCTTTCCACAAGGACAGAGGGCGCGCACCCAAGTCCGGCCTCACCTCCCCAAAGCCGTTTATCCCCGGCCAGCTTGTTGTGGAAAGGTAGATTTGCTCACAGCGAGCAGCTGTAAAACACCCTCCCGAGGGCCTTGGCAGGGAATGACGGCAGCTCCAAATTATCCTGTGAGGGGCTGTAAGCCCTCTGCGCGCCGGCCTTGGGGCGCATTTTTTGCTTCGGGGTGTACTTTTGCCTCGGGGTGTGTGGGAGGATGTTCCCGCTCCCCTGAGTGACACCTTGGGGAACAGAAGAGACGCACGGGGGTGAAGGTGTCCCCCTGATGCTGGCACGTCCCCTCCCGCCACCCGGGGTTGCTCAGCAGGGATGCTGTGCCGTGGGCTGGCGCTGTCCTGGCTCCGAGCGAAGCGAGCGCGCTTCTCCCGGCGGAGAGGGGCGCAGGCAGGGAGGGGCGGTGGAGCCGCTCCCGGCCCCGCGTCCTCACAGGCGCGAATTAAGGTGGAAATGAAAGACTGGAAAGAACGGGTGACCTCAAACCGCAAGCTGGCAGCTATTAATGCAAGCGCTGGCAGCCACCCAGCCATGCCATTTGGCCGCTGGCCAGGGGGTGAGCAAGCTCCCTCAGCCCCGGCCAGCCAAAAATCCCTGCTGCGAGCTCCGGCACACCGCTACCACCGGCCCCTCGGCTCACGGCCACCCCGGCTCCCTGCCCGCGGCCCCCCAAAAACAGGCAGGGTGTGATAAACCACCAGGATGGTGCAAAAGGTCTGCTGGGGACCCGGGCAAGACCAGCAAAACCGGCAGCTGGCAGCTGGACACGGCACAGGGCCACCCAAAAGGAGCTGGCTTCATCCCGGCGGGATGGGCAAAGGTGGGGAGCAGGCAGCAAAAAATCCTTGCACCCACGAAAATAAAGGTTTCCCTCCAGCATCCTTCACATCTGGAGAAAAATTGGCGGGGAAAAGCATTTTAAAGAGACTTTAGAAGAGCTGGAGCCTCAGGGCAGATGTCACCAGGGGCAATGGTTTCCAACCTCCAGCAGCAATGGGAAAGTGCTGGCAGAAGTTATTCCCAAAAAAGGACCTCTCGCTGGCCGTGTGTCCCCTGCTCCGCTGGGATCTCCCGGGCTGGGAGGACCGGGCAGAGGTGACCAGCAGGTGGCAGCTGGAGCCCAGGGCTGGTGGCCCTCGGCCGCTGCGGGCTTCCCGCAGCGCGGCCCCGGGCACCCCAACCCGCGGCTCGGGCACGGCGGCTGCACCCAAGGCCACGGCGAGCAGCAGAGGCCGTGCCCGGCCCCGGCCCTCCCCTCCAAAAACTCCTGCCCGTGGAAGCACGCAGCACCGTCGACGACAGCAACCACATAAAAAATGATGTGAGATGAGAAGCAGGGAGATTATCACGCTGTTCCCACGGCACCAAGCTCCCGCAGCAGTAGCAGCGCTATTTTCCCTCCTCCCAAGCAGAGGAAAGGTTTCAAGGAGAGCTGAGATGCTGATATCGCCCGACATCCGTCTGCCTCAGGAATATCGGCTGACTTGGATTTTGTGTCCTGCTGTTTTAGGCCCGGAGCCAGGAGCCATCCTGAGAAAACACCACACAACACGACAGAATAGAGGGCTGAGTAACCCCAGTTAAAGATAGCTCGGCCACAGCCTGGGCTCCGTAAATCCTTTTCCGTAGTGAGCGTGCAAAAGCCTGGAGAGGATGAGTTCAGCCTGAAAACATTTCGCCCACAGCACAGCTCTTTCCAGAAGGAAGGAGGTAAAAAACGATGCTGGTACCTCCTGCTATGCCACAGGTGTCTCCCGGCTGGGTCCTTTGGGCACTGGGAGCTGGATTTTGGGAGCTGTTTGTGCCGTGGAAAGGCAGGACCCTGACTGCCCGGCTCTGGGTTGGCTCCCCTTGATCCATGTGCCGGGGTCGTCCCCCGCCACAGGCACCAGATCCCCTCTATGCAGCAGGCAGGGGGATCCCCAGGGAGGTCCAGAATCATGGAATCGCAGAACAGTTTGGGTTGGAAGGGACCTCAAAGCTCATCTAGTTCCAGCTCTGCTGCCACGGGCAGGGACACCTTCNTGCGTCCCTCCCTCCCGCCGCGGCTGCCAGCGCCGCCGGCACCATGGGCTGCTGCTGCCGCCTCCTCTTCCTCGCCCTCCTCCTCCTCCCGGCAGGTAAGCGCCCGCCGCCGCACCGGGATGGGCAGGGGGGGGGACGCGCCGGGGACCCCCCGGTGTCGGGCTGGGAGCGATGCGCTGGGGACGGGGAAGGTGCAGCCCCGCGTCCGCCGGGGACAGCCCGGCTCCTTCCCGGAGAAGGGCTCCGCGGAGCAAGCCCCCGCCGCGGGTCCCGCTCACACGCCCCGTGGGGGGGGTCACCGCCAATGACACCGGTGGGGTCGGGCTAGAGGTGTCTCACCCTCCTTTTCCTCAGCCCTTGCCCCTCGGAGGCGTCCCCAGCAGAGTCCCCGACTGCCCTGAAGGAGGACAACTTGGCGGCACCGCCAGCTTCCCCTCACCCGGGCACCCCCTGCCCGGGCTGGACTCACCCCCAGCCCCGCATCCCCCTTCCCTCCACGGTCACCGCTTTGAAGGAGCTTTTGTGGCTCTCCCTGGCCTTGAGCGGAGGCTCCGGCGCCCCCAGCCCCCTGCGCTTTCCCCTCCAGCTCCCGGCATCTCCCTCCGGCGGCACCAGCCTCCCCATCCCATGGATTTGACATCTTCCCCCCACCGGGACAGGCTCTGCCCCCGGCTGATGCGACAGCGAGCGCAGGTCACCCCCCCACCCGCCCGGGCTGGGCTTTTAATAAACACNGCCATCACGTTCAGGCGGGAGCTGGCGCGGCCCTGAGGATGAAGAGGGACAAGTGGCAGCGACTCGGGGCACCCCGGGCGTGTGTCGCCGGCTGCCACACGAGCACCCCGTGCCTGGCACACAGCGGAGCCCGGGGCCGGCAGGTGCCGCTGTGGGCCGGGCGCGGGCGGGGAGCGGGNACACGGAAAACACACTTGCATAACCGGGGAGGCGCGCGAGGAGAAATCCATCGGGCGCGCTGTCATTGTCACACCGCTGCCGGCACCGCGTCCCCACCGCCACCCGGGACCGCGCCAGCCCGCGGGAGATCTTCCCGGGATCAGCGAGCCCAGAGGTGCGAGGGGAGGGAGAGCTGGAGGAATGCTTCTCCCCGTAAAGGGGGAATTCGCCAGCGAGCTCCCGGTCTGTGCTTTCCGAGCAAACGCATTTGGGAGGGATGGGGATGAGCATTTTGCCCCACAGCGGTGCTGGGGGTGCTCTTCTCCTCCTTCACGGGCTCCTGCCTGGCCCGAATTTGCCCCCAGAGCAGCCAGTCTCTGCCGGGAGTCAGCCTTCGGGGTTGGGAGGCGGGTTTTTCCCAGCGCCCGGGCCAAACCCAGAGCCGTTCCCACGACCATCCCTCTCTAAAGCACCAATGCCAGCGAGGCTTGGCAGACGAAACAGAAAAGATTTCCCTGGACTGTAGTCCCATGGCTCTCAGGCTGCTCCCAAACAGCCCTAGAGCATCCTTCAGATGCTTTCTGTGACATTTTTGTCCCCACTGAAATAATTCTTTAAAAAAAAAAAAGTGTGTATATATACATATATATATATATCGCTTGGGAGGAAACACAAAGCACGATCTAAATATGCTTCAAGCTCATTCTTGAGGACTAAATGACAGCAAGGACGTCACTGGCCAGGGGTAAAATAAGTCTGGGCTTTGCCTGGCCACGTAATGAAATAACAGCGTCTCGCACAAGGAAGTTTTTATCCTGTTATTACTCGTTACTCTGGATGTAAATTGAAACCTGCTTTTCTTTCCTGACGTGGTGCCCAGCCCCGAGCCCGCTCTCCCCTTCAGCAATTCCCCCTGTGCCCCAGCTGAGACATTTTTAAGTACCTTTTAGAAGCAGCTCTTGGCTTTTAAGGTTTTGAGTGCTTCTTCGTGGAGACTCTGGGCTGGAAGAGCTGCTTTTTGGAGGTCTCGGAGCCTCATGGGCTGTTTCAAGCTGCCGCCGAGGAAGCAAATCTTTAAGCACTCTGCTCCCCCACGAGCTGAAGGGCAGGGGAGATGGGCAATTACCGCCTCTCCCAGCCCAAACGAGCAATCAGCCTCTAATACCAGAGGATGCTCTAAAATTCCTCTGCCGAACCCAGTTGCTTCTCCCCCTGGGAGGGGCTGGAATGGGGCTGATGCATGTTGGAAGCTGCACCTAGAAGCACTAATTAGCAGCCAGCCAGGAAAATTACGGAGTTGGGGAGTTGTCACCCGGGCAGAGCTGCTGCTTGCAAAGCTCCAGGCTGGCTCCAGAGCCGTATCCAAGATATGTGCCTGGGAAAAAGTACTGTGAGGTGTCCCAAGCAGGCAGGCCCATTTGCCAGCTCCCAGCCCAAAGGGACAACAAACCCAGGGGATCCTTCATTCCCCTTCCCCAGGGAAATCAGCACAGCATAACACCTGTTTGCATGTTTCAAGAATATAACTTGCAGTACTTAATGTATTTTTTATTTAAACAAGCAAAACGTCATTTTAGAAAGAGCTGGTGCTGTCAACTACTGCTTTTCGCCCCAGGTCCTCACCAGATACCTCTGGTTGTACAGGCTGACCACAAGCCAGAGGGTGTTTGGTCACTGTCAGGAGGAAAAAAACACCTAAAAATACCTCTTCACCTTGTTTTCTGCCATAATTTCGTCGCAGCATCAAGATCAAGGGCCTCGTGGGTTGAGTAATTAGGCAACACTTAGCTTTGGGAGGAAACACCATGCTTCCTTTGCGTGGAGGGTGGGTTTGTTGTGCCACCAACAGTCCTCACCTCTGGCTTTGGATCGTGGGGCAGGTGGTGCCTGGGGAGAGCTTGGACACCCACCCCAGGCGAGGAAGGAGGAACCACGCAGCACGCAGGGGACCACGTGAATTTTAGAAGCTATTTTCAGCCGGGAAGAGCAGAGACCACAGGGTGGTGAAGCTTTCCTCCTGCTTCTTCAAGGGGAGTCTGCCCGCAACAGCATTCCTCAGGGTCTGGAGACCAAGAGTCTGGCAGGAGTGAGCCAGGCCTCCACATTAGCTCCTTCCTCCCATAAAACAGCCTGGGGAAGGGCAGCTGCTGCTCCCCAGCCAGGCAGGACCTCGCTTGCAACCTCTCCTTGCCAGATCCCCGAAGCCCTCCTCTTTATTCAGCCACATGGGTTTTGCTCTTCCCTTTTGCGTGGGGCAGGCTGTGCGTCTCCGAGAGGCAGCCAGGGGGGTGGATACTGATGGGCTGGCTCAGCAGCAGCCCCATCCTCAGGGAGGGACATCCCGGGGTGTCCTGGCCAGCTGCATGGCTGGGACAGAGGCTCGGGATGGCGAGGGACACGTGGACACAGCGCACGGATTTCCATTGTGTAGCTGTTTCTCTCGGCTGCAGAAAGCTTCGGAGCAATTAGACCTAAACCACTTAACGACCATGCAGCAGAATAAAACTAATCATGCAGGAAGCCAGCTCGGCTCGCCCGTAAATCAGAGCAACTGCAGATTTATTGGACCTGACGGCCTTGGCTTCTTCACACGAGCAGGGAACAGCTTTGCCTTTTACCTGTTGGTGTTTCTGGGCCCTGGTTTTCTCCCTTGGTTTCCTCCTCCTCTCAGAACTGGTTTCATACCATTGCCAGCAGACCCTGGCACTGAAAACAGAGGAGATAGAGCAGGAAAGAGTGGAGCAGCACATGAGCCAGGGGTGCTGCTGCTAGCGTTGGGGGTCACCAGCAGGCACATGCAGTGCTGCAGCTTTGCTGCACACCTCAGGCCAGAGATAGCCCCGGGAATCTCCATTTCCCATCACTAATCCAGCTGGGTGCTCCCTCTGCCGTGGCACGGAAAGCTTGCTGGGTGTGAGACAGAGCTCAGAGCCCGCAGAGCTGCTCCCAGACCTCCCCATCCTCCGTATTTCTTGGGGATGAGGCGGCAGGAGTCCACAGCAGTGCCTCAGAAAAAGAAAGACACAAGTTAGAGGCCCAAACCAACCACAACATCCTCTGTGTGCCTTCCCCCACACCAGTGCAGAGCTCGATCACACCCCTGTGAGACACTGCAGATGGGGCCTCCAGCCAGCGAGGAGAGAAGGGAACATCCCCAAATCCCAAACTGCATGGTGACGGGGAAGGTGAGGCAGTGCAGGGCTGAACAGCTGGAAAAACTCGTTGAACCCAAAGCAAAAACCAGTTTGGTTTGGTCCTAGCTACTCTAAGGAGGGCTTTTGCCATCCACAGCCAGATGCTGCTGGCTTTATAGCAAAGAAACACAATGAAAGTTTTACCTGAGCGTTAACGAGGGGGAGGGGAGCTACAGGAAAAAAGCACGAGTTATGGGAATCCCCAGCCACAGAAACCAAAGCCGAGCCAACGAGGTCATGAGCAGGAAATCCTTACTTACACTTAAATATAGATTGTTTTATTGCTCTGCACCACTTCACCTGGTTACAAACCAAGGCACACTCAAGGAACTCAGGGCTGTTCTGTCATCAGCATTCGGTGAGGACCAGCATGATACAGGACTGGCAAAAGGTCTTTTTTTGCTCACTCTTGTGATTAAAGACTGAGGTTTCTACAGAGTTTTGCTTTAAAGAGTAGTGTGAGGCTTAGGTATGGTCTCGGTTATCTGTGTTTTTTGGGTGTTTGCCCCAAAACCAGCGGCTGAACCGGCAAAGAAAGTGGTGCCCTAGCTGACTGCACAAGCACAGCGTGGTGTGTGTGTCCAGCAGCCCTCCTTGCTTTTCTCCTGTTGTTGTATTTCTGGTTCAGAACAGGTGGCTGGATTCCTCCTGTGAGCACAGTCAGGATCCGCTGCTGGCAGGCAGAACAAATAATACCCATGTTATGGAAACTTTCATTATCCCTTTGGCCTTGGCCGCTGGAGGAGCATCCCTGGCTGCAGCTGGGGCTTGGGTGCTCTGGTTAATTTGGGCTGGGAGCAGGCGTGTGGCTCAGGTCATGTGGATCTCCTGTGGCTGTGTCAGAGGCGAGGAGCTCTGAAGTGAAGCGCGATAAAAGCTCTATCTCTGCCTTATCAGTGGAGGTTTGTTGGCTGCAGCGTGGCTGCTCCGATCTGATGTCATTCACTCGGGCTGGAGATGTTCTCGGGGGGATTTTATGCCACCTTTCAGCTGGCAGAGCGATCTAGGGTTTGCTGCAATGGCCTCTGGAGTGCCTGGGAAATGCATTCTGGAGAGGCTGCCAGCCCAGGTCAAGCAGCTCTTTCCCAAGAGGAGCATCAGCATCGCTCAGCTCCTGCGAGGGCAAGACCTGCCCCTCTGTGTGGCTTCCTGGAGCCAGGAGAGCAGCATGGCCGTAGGAGAGAGAGATAATTCATCAGGCTCATTCCTTAGGCTGGCACGTGATTAGGGTTAATATTCCCCAAGAGCAGGATATTTGAATGACACGGCTTTGGGTTCTTCTTTCCTTGGCTTTTATCTGTATTCCTAGTGAAAAAAATCTAGGAAAAGGGCTTTCCAAAGCTCCTGTGGGGCTCTGGAGTGTGACACTGCTGCTTTGCTAGGTGGTTACCTCATCCTGGCAGTCCCCTGCCTCGGCTCTGTGCTGGATTCCAGCGGGGTGGTCAACTGCCTTAAGTGAATTAGATGAGCAAATTCCTCAGGGCTGAGCTATGCTCGGCATCCTCTGGGAGCTAACATCCCTCAGTCCCTCTGACAGCCCCTGGTCGAGGCGTTTTCAGCCTTTCAAGTCGTGTGGTCCTGCGTGAAGTGTTGCAGTTGTGTATTTTGCCCCTTCTTCCAGGGCACTGCTCTGCCTCCTGCTCCCAGCAGCAGCTCCTGCAGGCCGGCTGTTGGGGAAACAAAGAAAAGCTCTCCTCGGCTTTTGTTTCCCCTTCGATTTTCCCTTTCAGATGCATCGGTAAGAGGAGTCTGTGGGACAGGCTGCCCCTGAGCCGGGTGCAGCAATAGGGATGAGGACACGTGGAGCACCAGCCAAGGGGGCCCTCAACCAGGTCCTTTCTGCCCCTCAATCCCAACTCCATCCAGAAGCAGCCTGCGTCGCCTCTAGGACCGTGGCTGGGGTGATCTCCTCTGGGTGAGACCCCACGGGCAGTGGCTGGGTCCCAGATCACCTGTGGAGCTGATGGCTTGGAGGAAGAAGGGATAGCACAGCACTGGTCCAGGCAGGGATTGCTCACAGCGAGAGGCAGGGAAGACCAGGGCCGAGCTGAGCTCAGCAGTGCCTTCGGTCGTGCTTGCTCTCCCGGGAAGAGTCCCTGTGACTTGTGACCTCCTTGGCTGGGAGCACTCAGCCAGCAGCCAAAGATTGTTCCTGTCTCCAGTTCTGGCTCAGCCTCCGAATTTATACCCCTTAGATATTATCGGAAAGTTCCTGACTCATCCCGGCTAGCAGCACTGCCAGCTTCCCGAGCTCCCTATTGGTTTGCCTCCAAAGTTCAGGCAGATCATGGGAGCTCTGCTGACCCCAAGCACTTTGGGATGCCAGGGTGGCTTTGCAGAGAGGTGGAAAACTGCCCGTGTCCCTGAGAGACTGGGGGCATCTACATTTCCTGAGGTAACAAACTTCCGAGGTGTTCCCAGCCCTGGGAGGATCCTGCTGTGCTTGCTGGGCTGCAGAGGCTGGAGAAATCTGAAAGGCCCAGGTGTGCTGGGGCAAGGATTATTGAAATACAGACGGATTCTGAACCTTGGTGTGGAGGATCCTTGGTCCAGCCTCCCTGCTGCTGTGGTGGCCACATGGCTTGTTCAGTAACCAGATTCCAGCTCGTCATTCCTCTCCTCCTCCCTGTCCTACGGTTTGTGTCCTCAGCCTGAGGAGACTGGAAGCTCAGAGGCACCTCCAAGTGCTTGTCCTTGGGAGAAAAGAGCAGCCACGGCCTCAGTGCCACCTCCAAGACACCTTTTGCTTGGGAAATGGGGTCCTTCGCATGGGTGTCCACGGAACCAAAAAAAGAAATTTTGGCTGCATTAATGAGTCCTTGCTCAGCAGTGCCAGATCCCATTGTTTCCACACACAGGCGCTGAATGTTTCTGTCCTCCGCACTCATGATTAGTTCATTGCAGCTGGAGTGAGTTCCTGCTCTTCCCAGTGCTGGGCTTGGGACGCTCTGGGGGTGTAAATAAATGAATACATGGAAGAAAAATGCCTCCCGATGTCGTGCAGTGTTGGCACACTCTTCCCTCATCCCAACCACACTGAGGGGGCCAGTGCTGGACCAGGGCTGAGTCCAGCCCTAGAGGGGAGGGGAAAAGCCCCAGCAGTCAGCTGGTGGGGACAGAAGGAGAAATGACTCATCTTCATGCTAAGAAATGGAGACAAATGAATGCACAAGGAAATGGGGGGAGAGGAGAAAGAGAGAAAGAAGCGTCTTGTGTTATCATTCCCAGCTGCACAGTGGCTGCTGTGAGGAGGAGCTTCTTCCCCTGCTGCTCGGAGGAGATGCGGGGAAGATGGAGGTGGTGATTGGGGATGAGGATATCCCAAACTGGGGGAAAAATGGGGCTGATTTATGACGGGGCAACTGGCCTGGTTTAAGCCTCACCCCTGGGTACACAGCCGTATTTCCCCTCTCTTTATTTTGGATGGCTCTCAGCATTTTAAAACCCAAACTTATTTCCAGCTTAATTCCGCGTGAGCTTAGCGCTCTCCCAAAGACCAGCTTGCCCCGAGGATCGCCGTGTTACTAACGCTTCTTTGCCTCGCTCCTAGGACTGGGCGATGACTCCCCGGAATCACCCCGCAGCCCCAGCCGCCCCCCCTTCCTCTGGAGGGGTGTCCCAGTGAAACCAGACTCCAGGGATGCAGATGTCCCCACGCCAGCTCCAGGCCAGCCCTCGCTGCCCTCGTCCACGGCACCTTCCGGAGACGATGGGTCTTCCTCCAGGCCCGTGGAGGAGGACGGCCACAATGCCACCACCCCTGTGCCAGCACCGTCCCCTGCTCCCGTCTCAGTCACCGTGAGCTCCGTGGCCACCACAGACGGTCCCCCCACAGCCTCCAGCCCCAGCCCGGTGCCCCCCACCCTGGAGACAGCCCCGGCTCCCCGGACAGCAAACACCGCCAGCCTGGCGAGAAGCACGACGGATTTGGGGGCAGCTCCCAGCCCCGCAGGCACAGCTGCGCTGTCACCTCCCGTTTCCCTTCCCGCCAGCGACCCCCAGTCACCTCCCGGGGTGGGCTTGTCCCCAACGCCTGTCCTCAGGAGCTCCGGCGCTACCCAGCCACCACTGCTGACCAAGAATGTCCCTTCCCTGGGGACGCTGGCCGTGGCATCGAGCCTGGCCGTGGAGCCAACGTTCCCCCCAGTGACTGTGATGAGCCCCACCCAGGCAGAGGCCACAGCCTCCGAGAAAGCCACCGGAGTCACCATGGAGGAGGTCCCGCGTGCCCTGAGTGCAGGTGAGCAGCGCTGCTCCCCATGCGCATGTAGAGACGCAATATCAGCCTCGGGGTGCTCGGATAGGAGGGGCAGGCCCACCAAATTGGGGGAGGAGAGGTGGTCAGCTCCCTGAGAGCATCGTTCTGCAAAATTCCTGGAGGAGCCTGTGTCATCTGATCCACTGGCAGGGACGGGGAGTGGTAGATAACAAACCTCGGTTGCCTGGAGATGCGAATAAAATCCTCAGTTCTAAATTTGACTTGAAACACTGAAGGATGAGAGGAAACAAATGGCCGGGTGGTGGGTGCAGCCTGGGTTAGGATGATGTAGGTTTTAATTCTCCCTCCTGGAGACCTCAGGAAGCTGGCGTGAGCTTCTCCCTGTCCCCTTGTGCAAACAGAGGTAACTTAGAAGTGCTCCATATGGCTGGAAAAGGGGAGACCTGGGGCGTTTTCCAGCCTTGGCTCAGCACTAAATGCTGCCTAGTGCTGGGAGGAGCATCGAAGAATGAGTCCATAGTGCCCAAGCAAAGCCCAGCTGTGTTCCATCCTACATCCACCTGCTCTGCTTCCATGGGGAGGGGATCAGTGCTAAAATAGAGGGGCGCCCAGTGTCCTCTTTGGGGAGCAGTGAGGGAATATTCCCCCCGTCAGAGACGGCTGGCCTGGGTGAACTGGGAGCAGCTGGGGAGTGGGATGTGAGCCGCGGAGCTGGGACTTGGGGGGCTCAACCCTGCCCTTGCTGGTGGATCATCCACAGGGAGCATCGTGGCCATAACCGTGACGGTCATCGTGGTGGTGGTGCTGGTGTTCGGGGCAGCCGCGTACCTCAAGATCAGGTAAGGCTGGTTTTGGGGTGCCCCCCACCCCGAGGCTCCCTGCAGCCCCTCTCACCATCCCCAGGGTGATGCAAAGCCCCGGGAAGGCGCTGTCCCCAAGCGTGGCAGGGCAATGTGCAGCCTCCGGTGCCAGCACGGCTCCGTGTCTTACTGCTCCTATACTGGAAAGCAGAGTTTCAATCCCTCGTTTTACAATAGCCTTGCTCAAATGCCAGAGACGCTGCTCAGCATAGTCATAACCAGTAATTATCCCTCGGGAAAGCTGCTGCCGTGGGTCTCGCTGTCACCGGGACAATAAACAGCAGCAGAGCCCAGTGCTGAGCATCCCTAATGAGGCTTTGCTGACAGCTGAGATGAGCAAAGGTCTTGTTTTAATTCCCTGCCCTGTCCAGTTTCTTTCAACGGGGGCAAAATTCAGCTTGGGCTTCTCTTCACCTCTCCTGATGCTTCCTCTTAAAATATCCCAGAGCTTGACCTAGGGAGCCCTTGCATTAGTATTTCTTCATCCCATGGCAAAATAACGAATAAATCCTCAAAGGAACCGGTTTGCTTTCCCTGGCAGGCACTCCTCCTATGGAAGGCTTTTGGACGACCATGACTACGGCTCCTGGGGCAACTACAACAACCCTCTCTATGATGACTCCTAGCAGGGATGAAGAAAAACCCCATAAATCCTTAATTTATAAGCGCTTCAGCAGCAGAGCATCCGCTGTCGAGGAGATGCCGGGCACGGAGCCCCTGCCTCAGGCAGGATTACCGCGGGTCTGGTGGATGACAGGAACTGGAGGGCGGGTGCTCAGTGCTGACAATAAACCTGAATTTTGGCCTTTGAGTAGGCAACCGGGTCCTGAGGCATGTCAGCCACTTGTCCTAGGCAAGGAAATCCAAATTCCCCAGGGGGAAGGGCTGGGGAGGTCAAGGGGGAGGATGGAGGCTCAGCCAGTGCTGTGGCATCCTTTGGAATGCTGCTGCTCTGTGATTTGTGGGGCAGTGGGGGGCTGCTGAGCCAGAGCCAGCGGTGTGCCGGGGTCTCCTGTGCTTTCACATGTCTCTTTCCCTGAAATCACTTCCCTGTGTTGCTCTGCTGTGAAATCCTTTGCCTTGTCTCACCAGGAACCAGGAACAGATATGCTCAGTCACTGCTCCCTTCCTTTTCCTGCAGGTGCTTCTGTGCAGGAGTTCCTAATTTAATTTTTTTCCATTTAATGGTGGGGTTTTCGGTCCCAAAAGCAGCCCAGGAGCCCATGGGAAGATGCACTGACCATCCATTTCACACGTGGCTGCTTGCTCCACAGCTTTGTTTCCAATCCTTAAAAATCTTGGCTGCTAAAATACAGCGGAGTGTTCTTTCAATCCCCAGTTTGTGTTCAGCTTTTAGTGTGGGAAGGCTGGGGGTGGCTGATGGCAGGGCTGGTTTGGGAAGGGGATATTCAGCCACTTCTCCCTCTGGCTAAATTCCCTGGCAGTGGGAAGCAAAGCCCTCAGTCCGTGTGACCTTCATAAATAAACCAGCACTAAGTGGAGCTGCAAACTTTCGGGGTGTCCCGGTACAGGTGCTGCGGGCTGGGAACAGGCTCTGCCCTTCACGCTGCCTCCTAAACGGAGCATCCCTGGAAACATCAAAGCTTGGGGCGTCTCCATGATTGCTTCCTGTGAGAGATGCATCATCTCCGGGTTCCCATCAAGCGAGTGTAATAAACGCGGCCGGCACCACAACAGGCACCTGGAAAGGTCAGGAGAAACGAGGGCAGCTCCTCTCCCCAAAAGGAAGAGCAATCATTGAGCATTTTCCTTTTCCTCCTGAGCCTTTTTCAGCCTGTTGGGGGCTCCATCCTTTCGACTCTGCTGTGTGTTCCTCAACCTCTTTTTAGTTCAAAATTGGTGAAAACAGAAAATAAACCTGTGGATGGTCGTTGCACCTCCCAACCACAGCCAGCCTGGAAAACTGTTGGGGCTGGGAGTGTACACAGGGCAGCACAGGCTCTGAAGCTGCTTAGGATGAGCAAAATTCCTTTTCACCTTTTTGGCACCCAAGAAGCAGCAAATTAGGCTACCTTGGCTAAGAAAAACCACAAACTGAGCTAAAAAACCACCACCCTTCTTCTCTTGAAATAAATTGGGTGTTATGCTGCTGCTGCTGAACGGAGGGAATAAAGGGAGAGGAAAAGCCATCACCTTCGCTTAAAAATATACAGCCCCAAGGGAATAAACTCCTTTTTCATGAAGGAGGACAGAAATGTGGTGCCAGTTCTCCTGCTCAACCCTGTGCCTGGATGCTCAAAACGAATGACTCTCTCTTGCCTGCAACGCAAGGAAGAAGCTGTACATGTTTTTGGGGATAACCCGGAGTGAAAACAGATTCCTCGCTTCCCTGGGATCAGACACCACCCCCAGTGCCTTTATTCCCCGTGCAGCTGCCCTGTGACATGGATGATATGGAGATGGATAATGTGTTTACATCTGCGGGACTGTTTGCCAGCATGAGCCAAGGCACAGGGCAGCCTAGGGAACAACAGATGCGCTTGCCAAGTGGAAACAGCACTTTCTTTTGGGGGATAATGCCCCCAGAGGGGGGATGCCTGTGTCCCAGGCAATGGCTTCAAACACCCTTCTCCCATTCCCACCTCAGACCCTCAGGCTTATCGAGGGGTTTCTGTTCCACACGAGTACAGCAGGGAAAAAGGGGAAAAAGCAAGCAGGACACACCGTAAAAAAAGGCCTTTTTTCCTTCTCTTCTGAAAAACCATGGGGTTAACCCTGCTACCAGCCTGTTTTATTTGCAAAAAGAGCAAATTCCCGTTTTTCCCAAAGGCTCCCCCAACTCTGGCTCAATTCCACCTCCTCCCAACTCCCTCACCTCCCCCCCCCCCCCCCCGAACTTTGGCTCTGTTTAATGTCAGAGATATTTTATTTATACAGAAATAAAATAGTTCGCATAGCTCCGTGCGGAACATCCCATTCCCCGAGCCCGCGGGCAGTGGCGCCGGGAATGACGCGATCCCACTCCAGGTCTCCTGCCTTGCCCCCGCCGCAGAGCCGCCGGCTGCTTCATCACCGCCTCCAGACTCCCTCTGGCCTCCCTAATTATGCTCTTGTTTGGCTCATTTGTGAACATTCCCATTTGTCATCCGCGTGCTTCCCAGCGTCATCTCCTCAGGCTCCTGGTGGAGTTACCGGAGTGAGCAGCAGAGAAACTCCTGGTTGCAGCCTCCTGGCTGCTTCTTGGGCACAGGAATCGGTTCAGGTGTCAGAACCCAACTCCAGCTGGGACCATCAAGGAGCAAATCCAAGTAAATTGCCTCGCTTCCATGGCGGAGGTCCCGGCACAACCCTGGGCTGAGCTTGGATCTGCAGAGACAGATGCTCGGCTGCACCTCCGAGGTATAAATAGCACAACACGAGGAGCCTCTCCCTCACTGCGTTCCTTCCAGCTGGAAATTTAAAAACAGATGGATTCTCTGTGGCCGGGCAGGGGCGAGACATCAGCCCCAGCACTGGGAAAGCCACAGCAGTGGGCGGCTGAACCAGAGGTTTAACAAAGAACACCCCCGCTTCCATCCCAAATAATGTTATTGGAGCAAGCCAAAAGCACACCAGAGGCATCAAACCAGCCCAAAACTGGGGATCCCCGTTCCCCACATCTCCTGAGCCACCATCCTGCACCTTCCCTTGGGATGAAGGGCTCAGCCGAGCCCCCCGGTCCTGCATTGTTCCATTTGCTGCCGTCCCGAGTCCCTCCCCCGAGTTCCGCATGCTCTGGCGGGCCCTGGCTGTATTAATAGCTCCGTGACCTTGTGCGTGGCTGCAGTCCCTGCTGGAACTCCACATTTTTCCCACAAGGCAGCAATAATCCCATCTGCTCCCGATCCTGGCCCAGACGGGTGAGCGAGGCTGGATTCCGGGCGGCAGGGAGTGCGGGAGCTTCCCAACAGCTCCCACTGCCAGCGGGCAAGCTCTAGCCAAGGCAGCTGCTGCTTCCACCCCAGGATCCTCTCAGTGCCCTGATCCGAGCATCCTTCCTGCTCCCATCGGCTGCATCTCCACGGGTAGGGTGGCAAAGCTCCCTGTGGCACCTCCCATCCCATAAAGCAGCTCCTTGCCCGTCTTTATTCCCTCCATTGTCCTTTATCCCCTCCATTGTCCTTTATCCCCTGAAAACGCCATTCCTTTTCCTGCCGTGCGATTTGTTCCCTGGCAAAAGGAGTTGAGGGCTCCATGCCAAGATAAACACACCAAACAGCAGTTCAGCACTCCCCCAGCATTCACATTCCCTCGTGCACTTTCCAGAGGCAAACACCAAAAACAGGAGAGCAAAAGGTCAAAACCACCTGGATCACACACCATGAATCATTTTCCTTCCCAATACCAAAGTTCAGCAGGAACTGCTCCTCCAAAGCTCAGCTCAGCTACGGGCTTTCCTTCAGCCTCCTCTTGTGGTTGGAACCCAAACAGGAGTATTTCCAGCTGGAATAAAATTAGCTTGCCATTTAACAGCAAACCTGCTTTGGTTGTGGACTTGACCAGCACGGTTTCACCATTAGCAACACACTCCAAGGCTACTTGACCACCAAATTTTCCAGGATGACAACTCCTGCAGGCTGACGGGAGCCCCACTGACACTTCCAGGCTTACCTGGGAGCAGGTCTCCATCCAGGGAAGGAGGTGGAGTCATGTACCACAAAACAAAAATACGAAAACACAGGGGCCTGTAAAAAATAAAGCACTTATTTTCCTAACAGTGTCGCAGGCCTCACGCCTCCCCACATCCAACCATTTTTCAGCACTGAATCATGGTTTAAACTCAGCTGGGAATTTCCAGGGAGTACGTGTGTGAAAGAAGAGCACATCACGCACAGTGCCATTTGTTTATTTTAATAGAGACCTTATTTTACATTTATTTATAGCAGTGAGAAAAGTGCTCCAGAAAAAGATACCCCAGTCAAGGCAAGCTACAATAGCTATCATCCAAATCATAAATGT
This sequence comes from Melanocharis versteri, assembly GCA_013397845.1. Lineage (NCBI taxonomy): Eukaryota > Metazoa > Chordata > Aves > Passeriformes > Melanocharitidae > Melanocharis > Melanocharis versteri. The sequence continues at coordinate 30,001 of VZTG01001062.1, forward strand.
TCCATATAGAAAGGGGCACTGTTGGATTAAGAAAAGCTCATTTTAAAACAGAACAAATTAAAAACAAGTAGTTGTAACCTGAAGAGTAACTGATCCTTTTTTCTATCTTATTACTGTAAAGTATCTGCATGTGAAAATCACAGAAATCAAGAACTCTCTGGAATATTTAAGAGTGGAAAAGACCTTGGACAGGATGTTACACGAAGCAGGGTGAGGTTGCTGTTTCTATTTCTTTCAAAAAGGCAGTCGCTCGCCCCCCCATTCTCTCCTCCCAGTGAAGTTTCACCATTAACAAACACCAAAACCACAGAAAATTGGTCCCTGTACTACTGGAGTGCCTCTGCACTGCTGTTATTTCAGTGAACATCTCAGGCTCAGCCTGATGTGAAGTATGTGCTTCACTTTAGGTACTCAACCAGCAAAATTGAGCTACGTCTGTGTCTAAAACCCTACAACACCTCAGCCTTTGCCAGTGAACAAAGCAAAGTGAGGAAAAAATGGGGGAAAAAAGTGACTGCAGCTGGCAAAGGAATCTGAGTGAAGGGATGGCAGCAAGTCAGGATGGGTGTTCAAGGGAAAAAGGGGGGCTTTGCAGCTTGATCTTCTGGCTGCTCATCCCAGCAGGCAGGGCAATTCCCTCATTTCCAGGGAATTCTGCACACACAGGTGACGAGGCACGAAGGGAGCCAAGGACGCCGCTCCTGCCCATCGCCCCCGCGCAGCGCTGGCTCCGGGGCCCTGGCACACACACCTCCTTCCCAGGGAACACCACGTCCTCGCACACAAACCTGCGGGTGTCGGCGCCAGCCGAAAAGGCCTCTCAAAGCGACCCGTTTTCCCTGGCAGCTGCAGCCCCGAGAGCTGCACCTCCACCTCCCCTCCCCTCCAGCTGCCCCAGAACTCCTCCTGCTGCTGCTTCAGCTGCTCCTCACGTCTCCTCGTGCTGCTCTTCTAAGCTCCCTCCTTCCTGACGCACTGAAGGACTCCTTGAACTTGGAATACTGGGATTTTTACTGACAAGAGTTGCTTGGTTTGCAGAAGTCTCTCCCACGGCGGAGCGCTCCCCGTCCGGCCGAACGCCGCGCGTATCCCGGTCACTGCTCCTCCAAGGGCAGCCGGCACCGCCTGTCCTGGGCCGTGTTGTACGACTCACAGCTCTGGCACTTCATGCCCAGGAGGTGGAACTGCACCGTGGAGCGGGCATTGCAGTCGTGGCAAAGGATCTGCACGCACACAGGGAAAGGAGGGAGAGGCTGCAGCACCAGCAGTGTGTGTATATAAACAGGAACGATGAACACCCTAAGGCCACACGTGACTTTTCCCCATCATTCCCCACCCCTCGGGCTGACTTCCGATCCAGCACACGTCCCTAGTGCCCTCTACTGCCAGTAACTCCGAGGCACAGCTCCACGGAAACCAGGCAAGGGTGCAAGGCTGGTCTCTTACCTCCACCATCATGTTCTGGTACTCCGTGGGCATGGGAGTCTGCGCCACTTCCATGTCCAGCTGGCGCCAGTACCTGGTCATATCCAATGCGGAGTGCATGCACAAAGGACACCTGTAGCCTCTGGCAGAAAGGGGGAAAACAGTCTGAATCCGAAGATGGAGAGAGGTCATGAAACAAGTCCATTCGTAGGGACAAGTTTCATACTGTACCAGGCAAACAGACACCATGAAACAGCAAGTTCTTGCAAACAGAATTGGAAATTAAATGCCATTTATCCCTTGAAGTTAGCCCCTTATCCCTTGAGGAGCTGGCTTTAAGTCAGTCGGTACAGAACTGGCACAATGATCTTTACCTCTTGAAGCAGTATGTTTGGACTAGGATAGTATCACGAGGAAAGACGTTTGGAAATACTTACTCCTTCAGCATTTCGTCATAGCATGTTCTGAAAAGGAAACACAGGTCAGTAAGAAGGATGGAATTACTGACAGGTAACACATCTGGGCTGCACAAAGGGAAAAGACACACAGGTATCCCCAAGGCAGAAATTAAAAACATCCCTAGGCCAAGTGAGATGAGAGCTTCACAAAACTGACTGAGAAAAAAAGACAACCCCCCTAAAGAAAATATTTCCTGGTGAAACAGACTGTCCCCGCAATGTGGGCCCCTCAGAAACCAGCTGTGAGCAGGTGACACAGACTGAATGCTGCTGAATAAACACCCCACACAAGGCAGCAAATATCCCCCTTTCTCAGGCATCTGCTTTACCTGTGAAGAAGGTGACCACACGGCAGAACATGGGCTCCAACACGAGACGTGTGAATATCCTGTTTTGAGGCACACATAAGACAAAAGAGAAGAAAATTAATTCAGACACAATCAAAAATAGGGCCACACAGTGATCCAGGAGATGAAAAGAAGCTGCTCACCTCCAAACATATCGGACAGTCCTGCCTGGAGACATTTTCAATACACTTCGCAAATGGAAAGAGAGAAGAAAAAGTTATCCTGCTGTACAGCTATCTGTGTTTTTCTAAATTGTAAAGTTCCAATATGTTGTTTTCAATTAGTGCCCCCTGTATTGCTCTTAGGTGAATCTAGAGAAGGAGAACCCACCGCTCTCCCTGTTCCTGTGGCCTCAGATGAGGCCGAGGCACATCCAGCTTCATGTTCAAGGCGTTATTTTTTTAAGATATGGAGGTAAGCTGTGTATCCTCACCTTGTGCTTTCCTCGGAGACTCAGGCTCAGGCACAAATTGCACTTGGAGCAGTGGAAGAAATCCTCCTTGGGGCCAATCCTGCGGAGAGAGGCGTCAGGGCAGGGCCGGTCTATTATTTAGCCGGTCCCCGCCGCCCGCACGCACCTGCAGATGCCGCACTCCTCGCAGTGGTACTGCTTCTTGTCACGGTCAAACAGGTGGCAGATGTCGCAGTAGTACTCCCCAAAGAGGCTGCCACAGCCCTCACAGCGCTGCTGGGCCTGAGGGGACAGGAACAGCCCGAGTGCCGCGCCCAGCTCCGCGCTCCCAGAGGCACACGGAGCTCCTGGAGCGAGGCCTGAGGGCTACGAAGCTACCGACGGACTGGAACATCTCTCTTATGAGGACGGGCTGAGGGAGCGGGGCCTGTTCAGCCTCGGTAAGGGATGGCTGAGGGGATCTAATCAATGTCTGGAGGGATGAGGAAGGTGCCAAGAGGATGGAATCAGCCTCCGCTCCGTGGTGCCCACAAACAGGCCAAGAGGCAATGGGCAGAAGCCGACGCACAGGCAGCTCCACCTGAACAGGAGGAAAAGCTTCCTTCCTGAGCACTGGAACAGGCTGCCCAGAGAAGCTGCGGAGCCTCCCTTGCTGGAAATATTCCAGAACCACCTGGATATAACCCTGGGCTATATGCTCTGTGATCGCAGAATATTCTGAGCTGGAAAGGGACCTACAAGGTTCAGCATGTCCAACGCTCAGCCCTGGGCAAGACAGCTCCAAGCATCCCACCAGGCACCTGAGTGGATTGTCCAAACGCTTCTTGCCCTCTGCCGGGATCGGGGTCGTGACCTCCTCTTTCCCGGGGAGCCTGTTCCAGCGCCTCCCAACCCTCCGGGGGAATAACCTTTCCCTAATACCCAACCTAAACCTCCCCCGACACGACATCAGGCCATAATCCCGATGATCCGGCTGGAGCAGGGAGGTTCCCCCAGCCCGAGCCCTCCCGTGACCCCTCCGCTCCCGGCTCGCACCTTCTGCAGGAGGCGGCAGCGGACGCACTGCACCTCGGACACCCGGAACCGGTCCAGCTGGTGCTCCTCGGCGCCGTCGTGGCACAGCCGGCACGGGTACAGCTTCCCGCAGCACGGCGCCTGGGAACGGGGGAGGACGCGGCATGGATCGCGGCACGGAGCGGCCGCCACCCCCGCCACGGCACACGGCCGCCGCCCGCTCACCCACCCGCAGCCGGCAGCCCCGCCGGTAGTGCTCGCATCCCGGCTCGCATCCCGGCTCGCATCCCGGCCCTCCTCCCNCGGCACGGGTACAGCTTCCCGCAGCACGGCGCCTGGGAACGGGGGAGGACGCGGCATGGATCGCGGCACGGAGCGGCCGCCACCCCCGCCACGGCACACGGCCGCCGCCCGCTCACCCACCCGCAGCCGGCAGCCCCGCCGGTAGTGCTCGCATCCCGGCTCGCATCCTGGCTCGCTTCCCGGCCCGCATCCCGGCCCGCATCCCTCCGCTCCCCCCGCCGTGGCCATGGCCGCCGCCGCCCGCCCGCCCGCTGGCCGCCTTCCGCTTCCTCCTCCCAGCCGGTTCCGGAGGACGCGGCGTTTTCGAAATAGCTTCCCCCCGCCTTGGAGCTTGGTGGTCCCCCTCTCACCCGGTCCTAGCTCGGGTTGCGGCGGAGCTCTGGAGAGCACCCAGCCCAAGCTCCCCGCCAAGGCAGGGTCACCCGGAGCAGGTGGCACAGGACCGCGGCCAGGTGGGTTGGGAATGTCTCCAGAGAGGGAGACTCCACGACGAATCACATAATGTCCCGAGCTGGAAGGGACCCATGAAGGATCATCGAGTCCAACTCCTGTCCCTGCACAGGACACCCCACCAATCCCACCAGGTGCCTGAGACCCTTGTCCAAATGCCCCTGGAGCTCTGTCAGGCTTGGTGCGGTGACCACTGTCTCTGGTGACAGTGACAGGACCCCAGGGAACGGCTGGAGCTGTGCCGGGGAGGGTTAGGTTGGCTATTAGGAAAAGTTCTTCATCCAGAGGGTGGTCGGGCACTGAAGAGGCTCCCCAGGGCAGTGGTCACAGCACCAATCCTGACAGAGCTCAAGGAGTGCTTGGACAAAGCTCTCAGGCACGAGATGNTGCCTCACTAGGGCCAAGTAGAGGATCACACCTCCCTGGACCTGCTGGCCCTGTTCTTCCCCATGCAAAACCTTCCCCTTAAACCTTTTTTCCTCTCCCTGCCCTACACAACTTTCCCCCGAAAAACCTCCCCTCTTCCTCCCCAAACCTTCTTTTCCCTCCTGCATTCGCCCATGGCTACCTGACTGACTGCTGTGGCCAGGTGAGAGCATCCACTGTGGGGACAAGCAGGCCTGGAACTGGAAGATCTTTTTATTTACAAATGAAATGTATATGTCAAGACACAGCATAGAGACAAATTGCTAAATACAATGCGTTCAGATCACATTCTGTCACGATCCATTGACGGGACAGGCTGTATTTTGTGGAAAAATAAATTCCAAAGTTAATGATAGCATGCGAGTTGCGTCAGGTGATGGAAAACAGAGTTGCGAGCAATGCAGGGACAGCACAACACTGACCACAGACAAATTGAGGGCAAATAAGCAAAAATTGTTTCCAAATAGTCGAGTTTTACTGTCCCATGCTCCTAAGTGACCTAATGGAATGATGACTTGAGTTACAGAGCCATTCTGTGTGTCACCTGCATGACAACTCAGTATTCCACAGGGATATTCCTTCCTTCACTGTTAACAGCCGGACAACAGACCCAGGTAAACACCCCAAACACAACCACCCAAACAGGGCAACAAAAATGTGAAGGGAAATGGAACCTAAAATAAAGTGACAAGTGCGTTAGCAAGGGTTGCAAAGGAACAGCTGAAGATTTGCACATTTAAACATTGTACTTCTTGCACAAACGTTTTCTTCACTGTCGAGGCAAGGGTGCTTTTCAATCCAGATCAGGCAACCCACCAAAAGATGAGAATTTTGGCAGCTGCTCTCGTCACTATTCGTTGAAAAAGAAACCCCTCACGCGGGCAGCAGCTGGACAAAAGAAAGCCCAGCTTCCTTCAGAGTCCTCCAAACCAGCTCCTGCCCTTGTCACACACCAGTAACCACTACTCTTCTCAGACAAGACCTGGCCCTAAGCCAGAAAGTCAACATTCCAGGGGCTTTTTGCATGCAAGAAATCCAGCAGCAATGGCAGTACGAGCTCCGTCCTTGGCCTGGACCCGAGCCACTTCCGTGGCAGTCTGCTGCACCAACGGGAATAAGGGATCCTCCTCTCCCCTGCAGAGACCTGGCAGCTTTAGCCCCTGCAAACTCAGATGGATTGTTCCCACTGCTCAGTCACCTGCATCAAGAGGACAAAAGGAGAATGATGCTCTGGACAGACTAACAAAACACAGAGGTGCTCCCTGGCGAAAAGCTTCCTTTATTTTATTTGTTACACATCCTTACCTTGCTGAAGCTGTGCGCTTACACCGCTGTGCTTCACAGATCAGAAAACCTGAGCTGTTTTTTCCCCTCCTCACATGCAGGCAGCCAGCTTCCCCTTTTTTTCTTGTTCTACCATCTTGCTCGATCCCCCAAGTTGGTGAGCTGCTTCATTTCCAACCCCAATGCCCAGCGCCTCAGCTCAAGAAAATGATTTACCAGGCACAGCAAGCTATGTACTACCCTCAGTAAGAAGTCTGTCATAGCTCCATGTCCTGACCAAGAATGTGAAGTGTAAAAGAATTTTCCTATTGCACTTCCCATCCCTAGGTAAATGTTCATGAAACTATCTGTCTGGAAGCCACCAGAAGGCTACACAGCAAAAAACTGAAGCCCCCAGCAGGCCACACAGCAGAAATGAAAGCCCACCTTTTACAGACAGGTGTGGCCATCTCCCCAGGGCTAGTGCTCGACCCTGGGGAAGTTGGCTTCTGATGCATCCGGCATCAAGGTCCCTGACAGCTGTAAATTGGGAAAGAAAGAGACAGGATCAATTTCCAAGTGGAGTATAAACAGAGAGGACAATCAGAAACAGCCTTCTAAAGACATGCAATGCCAACATCTAAATTAAAACAAACCCGTTCTTTGGTCAAATCAGGCTTCAAAAATGTGTAAGACTTACGATCCCAAGGCAAATTCTGCTCCTTCAGGAGTCAAACAGGAATTCTGTGGGCCACGCTGTTGAGAAAGTCACAAACCAAACAAATACAGAGCAGCACAAACCACTTTATTGCCTTAATACCTGCTGTGAAGCCAGACTTGAGTTATGAAGGTCGATAGCAGCGAGGGAGGGGACTCGGGACTCTGCAAACGTTCTATTTTCCTTTTTCAGAAATCTGGGATGCCGAGCTGCAAAACACAACCAAGGCACGCCATGTTAAGGACGCCTGAGCTGACTGTTGCAACACACACTGCTTCCTGACACGTGTTTGGTATCCAGGTTTTATTCAGAGGACATCAAAGTTCTTACCTTCCACTCCTCTCAGCTCGGGGAGATGACTTAGTTCTGGCAAACGCACATCTGTCTTGGGGAATTCCCATTTTTTCTTACTTGCCTGAAGGATGGGCTTTTCATTAGTAACCTGTAATCAAGGGCATAAGGAACAGCTCATGAAAATATAGAAAAATATAAAGCTATTTTCAAGCTTAAAAAAGCAGTAACACAAAAAAGTAACAAAAAAGCAATGCTGATGTAGTTGGAATTTGTACAAGAGTGAGAAAAAAAGACTCTGATGTGTATGAAGGAATTCAACCTGCTCTAGTGTTGTTTATACATAAACAACGGAAAAGCAACAGAAAAATTAAAACAATCATCTAAGTGAGGCTGCTTTCGGAGAGATAAAATACAGCACTTGGAGAATGGCTGGGATTAGTTATCTGGAAAAAGGCAAATGTTCCTGGCTGGCACAGAAAGAATCATACCTGGGTAGTGAGAACAGAGGAAAACTTTCCATTTCACTTGTTTTCCTTATCAATTTTTAATGCATTTATGACATGACAAAGTAAGGCCCTGGCCGCATTAAATCCAAACCCTCAGTTCTGCTTCAGTAACACAGCACACACGGTCTATCTTTCCTGGCCAGGCAGGAGGCCAGGGATATATTCCAAATCTCACATATCCTGCTCTCCTCATTTAAAATTGTTTTCTGACATAAAAGATATTTCATGTAAGAAGTATTAGCCAGGGATAATGAACAAAAAATCTGTCAGAAAAACGGGTAACAAAACCAGTATTTCTAGCGGCGAGTTATGGTGAAAGATGGATCAGATGGAGTTCTTGAGAACACAACACATAATTGAATTTATTTTTGCTTGGCCAAGGAGGACAGACAGATGACTCACCGGTGTCAAGCTGACACTGCAACGGCCCACTGGAGAAGGCTTCCGTGCCTTTAGCAACGGGTTCAAGTATTTTTTACTCTTTTCATCAAGTCTGTAATGAAAAATGCCCCAAAGTTGGTATTAGCTGGGGTAACACAACGAATATAAAGCTACAAATGTAAGGTATCCCAAACCCCACGTCTCGTGCTCCCACATCGTCACCCTGCACCTCCCAGGACATCACAGGAATGATGGCTGCAAGATCCCCTAGCTCTGCTATTATTATATAATTATAAATATTATTATATAACCTGTAATTAAGGCTCCCAGGCACAGAACCCATCCCAAACGTAGGAGAGAAGTTCTGGTTGATGGGAGGGATAACTGTGCCTGGGTTCTTGGCGAAGTCCAAGCTGCTGCTGGAGTCTTTCAGGTTGGTCTGAGGGCTGAATTTAAATGGGTTGATTGCGCTGTCGTAGAGGAAGCCCAGCTTGGATGATTGATCTGCTTTCTCTGCATCAGCTTTAGAGGGCTTGGTCTTTATCAGCTTTCCATCTTTGCTCCTTGGGCCCTTACTGAAATCCTGTTTGGGAAGATAAACATCATCTTTCCTTACAGCCGTGTTAAAAAAGCAGTTTACAGCAGCGCATGCAGGGAAAAAAAACACGTCAGAAGCCTAAATGTGCATGATTCTGCAAGAATCTAATGGAGATGGAACTGGTTTTGTTAGAAAACCTCTGCTTTCCATCAAATGGGAGAAAACTTGTCAGGGTTCCAGCGCTCTCTGTAAATAAGTCACTTGAGACTGGAATCAGAAAGGATGGAGGAAAAACAGCTGTATCCTGTGTCTCTTCCAAAGAAATGAAATAAAAACTCATCCCAATGTCACCTCAAAGTCACTCTGAAGCGTCCCTGGTACCCAGCTAAAAGGAAAATTTTTAAGTTTGGAGACAGGGCTTTAAAACAGGTAAAGAGCAGCATAAAGCATGTTTCCATGATTCAGCATGACTTATGCTTCCCAAGTGATTCCCCCTTCAGCTCTGTATTGCCAGGAACTGCTCCACTGTGTAGTTCACCTGCGAGGGACTGGCCAAAGAGCCACCTGCACACTCCCGAGCTATTTCTTAGGAATTTAAACTGCTGCATCTATTTTAAAACAATGATTTTATAACATGAGGGGAAAAAAAAAAAAGATACAGGTTTGGAAAAAAACAGACGGACCAACCTGGACACTGATCATTTTTCTTTCTTCTAAAACATCATCTTTGTCCCTTTTGGTGATTTTGCATTTTTTTTGGAACTGATGGTCTCTGGCATCTTTCTGGATCTTCTGTTTAAGCTCCTGAGTAAATCTACATTCCATACAAGGAGAAAGGAAAAAAGAATAAATAAAAGTGCTTCTGTTTATCTTTATATCATCATCAGTTGTTAAGCCCAGGCTCCTATAGCCTTTTAAGTAGTCAAACAAACTGTGCCTTTTAATTAATGAGAAGCCACGTGCAATGTATACATTAAACTACGTAAAATCTTCAGCAAACTTTTGTCACAATACAGCAACAAAGGTGTTTGCATCCCAGTTAGGTGCTGATGCAGAGAGCGGATACAGTGTAAGACTGTTCTACCCAATATGGTGTGACACTGACGAATTAATGCCACAACAAGGTAAATGTGCCCCTGCAACACATTCCCTTCCAACTGCTCTCCTGTCTCCAGGAAGGTTAAGCTGAAACACACCCGAAACACTCAGCAGCTCTCAGCTCTGCAAACCCAGTGTGCAATCTTCAAGCACAACTGCTTCAGTTCTTTCTAACCTGAGCCTGCGGTGAGCAGGAAAGGAGCTTTTACCTTTCAGCAAAGCCGTCCTTGTTGAAGAAATCGCCCTGCAGGAGTTCGGCGCAGGACGGTCTCTTGTCTGGGTCAATCTGCAAGCACTCCTGTCAAACCAGCGTGAACAGGACGAGGTAAACACACCAGGAATTAAACAAAGGCTTTGGCACGTCTGAGTGAAAGATCCCTGGAGGACATGCAGCGACCCCTCCGGCCCTGGAGGTGACTGGCTGAGTGCCCCCATCACCCTGGAATGGAGCTGTGGTATCCCCACTGCCCCCACCGAGCTGCCAACCCAAGCAGCTGCTCACTGCATGGAGAGCTGAGAGAAAGGCACTTTAACTGCCCTATACCCAGCCGCATGAGGTGAAGGACAGGGAAACAGAAAACATCCACAGGAAACAATCAGTTCATTACCTTGGCTAAATCCAGCGCGGCAGGAGGGAGTTTGGGATAGCGTTTCTCCAGGGATTCGAGCTCCTTCACCTCAGGCAACTTCATGCCAGCAAAGAGGGGGTTTTTATAGAATAACTCCTGCTGTCTTGGAATTAAGCTCCCTGGAATCACGCAAACAAAGCAACCACATGGAAAAATACAGGACAGTGAAGCATTTGAGAGGCTGAAATGCTGGGTCAGCACTGCAGTAAGGGCTACAGTCCGGGCTGTTATCTTCCTACCCATCAGAACAAATCTGAGCCCTTCATTCCTGAGCAAGCACAAGGAGCCCGAGGGGCTCTTCTTACCCAGGCACTTGGTGATATGGAAGAGCTGGTCAATGTCTGAGTCTCCAGGGAAAAGGGGCTCTCCTGTAAGCATTTCTGTTATCAGGGAGCCAATAGCCCACACGTCCACAGGCCTGGGGAGAAAAACCACCACCACCTGAGGTCAGCACAGCTTCATCCCTCCAAAGGCTGAGACAGCAGCTGGAGCACCCCCTGTGTGCCCCCCACAGCCCTTCCCAGGCTGGCAGGCCAGACTCACCTGCCGTACTTGCTATCCCCCACCAGCAGCTCCGGGGCTCTGTACCAGCGGGTGGCCACGTAGTCCGTGTAAACTTCCCCGGAGGTTGCCAAGGGCCGGGCAAAGCCGAAGTCGCAGAGCTTCACAACTCCTGACTGGGAAACCAGTATGTTTTCCGGCTTAATATCCCGATGGATTATCTGCACAGGGAAAAGCAAGTCAGGGCAAATTCTCTGTTTGTACATAGCAAACTGACTGGCTCAGCAAAAAGCGTAGTTTTCTCATATTCAGGTAGAAAATCACAGGCAAACACAGAACCTCTAATTTCAGACACATTTATTTTATGTATCTCTCTGTATTTCTCTTCAGACTTATCTCTATTTCTCTAAGTTTAAATATAAAAAATACAAGAATACATCCTTCTGTATCTATTAATTTTAGCTGCAGAGCCGATTTCTTGCACATACTTACATTGTGGCTGTGACAAAAGGCAATTCCTCTCATAATCTGAAACAAGTACTTCCGAACCCTGTCATAGTCCAGTCCACTGGGAGAGGCCTCGAGGTCATCGAGCACCGTGTGATCCACAAATTCAAACACCAGGTACCACCGCTTCTTCCTTTTACACACATCCAGCAGGTTCACCAGATTCTCGTGCCTGAGTTGCTGTCATAAAACAGGGAATGCTTAGTGAGGGAAAACACTTACTTAGGGAAAACTATAAAGGGAAATTTTAAAAAAAAAATTTTTGCAGCTAATTTTTTTAACTGCAGCCCAGCTGGGACAGTACCAAAAAATGCAACTTGAATAAAAAGAGGAAGAAAAAGCAGCTGTGTTTTCTAGTTATTTTGTCGTCACGTTCCCAGCGGACAAGAACCCACCTCCAGTCTGTTACACATTTATCACACGCCAACACAAAAGGCCATGCTACAGAGCACAGTTATTTATTAGCTGGAGCCTGGCAGGGAAACAACACTGGAGGCTGGCTGGAGGCAGCACCAGAGCCCAGGGATGTGACCCAGGAAGATGCAAAAGGACTGCAGAGCACAGGGAATTGTAAGGGAAACTCTGCCAGTGCAGAGGCAGTGCCAGCCAACCTGCATCTGTGTCTGCCCAAATTTCTTAGAAGGTCTGACAAGAGAAGAATTTTTAAAGGATAATCAGTAAGAGAAAAAGCTCTTTTCCCAAGAATGATTTATTCCCAGCACAGGAGACCTGAACAGGTTTCGCTGTTTTCAAACACAATTAAATTTCTGCCCAAACTCGAGAGAAAAAAATAATTAAAACCAAAGATTCACAGGGAACACGGGAAGGAACTACAAAGAGACTAAACCTCCAGGTGTTTATTTCCCCTATGAGAGGCCACCCCTCCTGAGCTGTACAGAGAAATGTTCCCCTTGCTTAGATTCCATCCACCCAGGAAAACCAGTTAATTCCCAACACACCTGAGTGCTGCTCAGCAACTCAGTAACTCAGTGAGCCTGGCCAATGGAGCAGGTACGATCCAGGCTCACACAGATCCACTTTAAAAGGGTTTGAAGGGATAGTGCTTGGAGCTGCTGGCTGTGTCTCCAGCTCCAGCACATACATTTCTATTAACTCTAATTCTGTAGCTCTTGCAGTAATGGAAAATACCACTTTTTTTCCCCCTTCAGAGCACAGGAACTGTAAGCTGGCAGATTTAGCAAGAGGCACTTGTGGCAGACAAGAGGACAGGACACAGGTTTGCCAGTATTCCCACCTCTGGAACGCCCCACATCACAGGAATAGCCTGGATGCACTCTGAGTGTAACAAAATTTTCCTTTTTTTTCTTCCACCAAACACATCACCTGTGTCCCAACGTTTAAAACTCCCACACGTGCCCATGCACAAGGACGAGCGTTTCTGTGGGACAAAGGAAGCTTCTCTGGACAACCCGTGCCAGTGCCTCATCACCCTCACAGAGAATCATTTTTTCCTGATATCCAATCAAAACCTACTCTGTTCCAGTTTTGTACCCATTCCCCTCGTCCTTCCCCCTTCCAGCACAATGCTGACACCAGGCAAATCCCACACTCGGACAGCAAAGGACACAGTGCCAGCTGGCTCCCACCTGGGGGCTACCTGTGGTTCAGGGAATCTGACAGGAGGCCTCCTCCAGGCCTCCTTCCTGCCAGGAAGGCGCCATGAATAAAAGAAAATAGAGGAAAATTTTCCTAGAAGCATTTTCCCGTCTCAGGCGACACCGGCACCCCCCAGCCCGTTTAGTGCCACACACCCAGGTCACCACTCACCCGCAGGCTTTCAAAGGCCAGCGTTTCTCCTGTTTTCAGCAAATTCACTGCAGGTAAGGACAGGAATTTGGGACAGAGGGACAGCCAGCACCAGGAGGCAACAGAGACCTCGCACCATTCCCCGCGGAGCGCCGGGCACATCAACACACCCTTCCAATCCGGGATTCACCTGCCGGGTGAATCCAGCACGGCGCTCCGGCGAAGGGAAAAGCAGCTCCGCCCACAAAGTTCCATTAATCCCGCACGGCTCGGCCGCACAGGGAAATCCAAGCAGGGCCCAAGCGAGAGTCTCCTTCGGCTGGGATTTTGTCAGCGACACTCCGCCAACGCTGCCCGAGGCTGAGGAGCCGCCGCGCTGCGACACAAACCGAGCCAGCAGCCGGAGGAGGAGCCGCCGACTCGCACGCAAACCCATTAACATTTAAGCCCAAAACCGCTAGAGAGGGGTCCCGCCGGCCTCACCTTGAGCAGTTTGATTTCCCTCAGGGCGATTTTCCTCACCGCCGCGTCGTCGTCGCTCTCCAGGAACTTCTTGACGGCCACGACCTGCCCGTTCTCCCTGTTCCTGCACTTGGTCACCACGCCGTAGCTGCCTTCCCCCACCAGCCCCAGCACCTGGTACTTGTCCATGGCCGCGGCGGGAGGGCCCGGGCCCTGCGGCAGGGACCGGGCCGGGATGCAGGGCCGGGATGCAGGGACGGGACCGGGATGGAGGCACCGCGCACGGCGGCGGTTCCCGACCCAACGCGTCGTCACCGCGGCAACGGCCCGCCGTAAAGCGCGGCCGCGCCCCGCCTGTCGCGAAAGGCGCGTGGGAGCCCGCCTGGCTTTTAAAGGGTAGAAAGGCCTTATAAAAGGTTTTAAAAATGAAATGTTATAAAGGCTGCTCTCTTAAAGCCGTCAGGGCACGTAAAGGTGGAACGGCTAAGCAACCTTGTCGCTTGTGCGGTGGGCTGAGTGACACGTTAAAAACCCAGCCTGAATCCGCGTAATGACTGTTCCGTGTGCGGTTGGGAGGATGCTGATGTTGCCAAGGATAAGCCGTGAAAACAGGCGGAATAATTTGGTTTCGGATGCCTGTGCTAGTGCCCTTACTGTGCAGTTTATCCTAAAAACTTGGCAGTGTCTGCACAAATTATTTGCAACTTAACACCAGGCACGAACCTGCACCCTTTAAGAGGAAGGAAAGCTGAAGCATCTGTGTGGATTTACTGATGGAGACTTCAACATATTCTTAATCCAGCATCCCCTTGTTCTCTCCATCCAGTGATGGATGTAGCAACCCATGGTGGTCTTCTGCTAACACCGACTTCTCATGTTCCGGGCAGGAGTGCCACGGCAGGACACGTGTAGGAAAACGCCACCAGGAACAAACTGCAGAAACGAAGACACTCCACGCAGATATTCCCGATATTCTCTCCTCAGTTTGGTGGCCTCTGTTTCACAGGGTACTGTGGAAAAAAAGGTGTTCAGTTTCTCTGAAGAAATTTATGAACACCTGTCAGGCTGGAATACATTCCAGCAACAGCAACATTCCTCTTTGGGAAAGGAGCAGTATATACCTTGCCAAAATGTCAATTTCCTGGAAAACAGTGTAATGAGGCATCATATATCCCAGTAATATTTTCTGGAACCTCCATTGTATTCCTCCTGAGTCACATCGATGTGCATCACCTTCTGTAATTAATTCCTGGCTGCTTTTATGCCTCCTTCACCCCCATTCTCTCTCCCTACATGCAATCACTGTAATGCACCTTTCCAGGCTGACCTCACATTTCCAGGGAAAGAAAAACATCGGAGTGTGGTTGGCAGTGATTTATTATATTCCTCCTACCTTCTGCTGCTCGCTGCTATCGTAGCAAGTAGCTCCTCTGGGTCCTGGCATCTGTCCTGTGCCGCTAATGGAGAGCTGACTTGGAATCCAATTAACTCTTCCACTGCTGAGGTGCTTTCGGATCTGTTAAAAGAAAGGAACAAGCCACATGTTTGTAACGACACCATTAACTCACCATGGACAACGGGGAATGGATTCAAACTCTAAGAGAGTAGATTGCATATTAAATTGGAGACTAGGAAAAAAATCCTCCCTGTGAGGGTGGGGAGGGCCTGGCACAGGTTGCCCAGAGAAGCTGTGGCTGCACCCCGTCCCTGGAAGTGTCCAAGGCCAGGTTGGACGGGGCTTGGAGCAACCTGGGACAACGGAAGGTGTCCCTGCCCACGGCAGAGGGTTGGAATGAGATGGGCTTTGAGGTCCCTTCAAACCCGAACCATTCCGTGATTCCGTGTTCCCACGTGTCAGTGCGGTGCTGTGATTGAAAAAGCCGGAGAGACCAAGGAATGAGGGAGGAACCTTGCTAACCCACACAGTGCCTGTGCTCCAGGTATTTCCTGCACTGTGGATACCTCGAAGGCACTGACCCAGCCCGGGCTCCATAACTGGGGAGACACCCTTTTTCCCCTTCTCATAGTAACAGGGACATTGAACGGGATTCCTCTCCTTCGAAACGCGATTACTGGCGATGCTTTTCCATCCCGACCACGGGAACCCGGGAATACTTTCCTCCTTCCAAACGCGGGCTGCCGTGGCACCACCCCAGCTGCCGGGGCTGCGGGGGCAGCCGGGTTTGGGGCGGGATTTCGCCCGGCTGGGACGGTCCCGGCGAGGGGCGGGCTGATGCCGCCGATGATGCCGGTGCCAGGGGCGGTGCCGGCGTTCGGGGCGAGCATCGCCCGCCCCTGCGCAGCCATGAGGCCGAGCCGGCCCTTTGTTCCCGGGGGTCCGCGGCCGCCCCTCCCGACGGCCGGGGCGGCCTGAGCCCGCCGGCAGGCAGGAGGAGCCGCTCCCACCAGGATGCGATGGGGAACTGCTGGGCGCAGTGGTGCTGCGGGCTGTTCTTCCGGAGAGATCCCGGCCGGATCCAGCGCGGCGGAGGGTGAGCGGGAGCCGCCGCTGCCCCTTTCCCCTCCCCGGGGCGGGGAGGTGCCGGGGCCGCCGGCTCCGCCTTCCCCGTGGGGCAGGAGGGGGCGGCGGGGTGGGCAGGGGGTGCGGGGTCTCGGTGAGCCCGGTGCCCCCGGCCCGTTCCCTCCGGGATCGATCCCCCGCGTCCCGGGCGGCTGGAGCGGCCGGCAGCCCGCCGGGCTCCGTGCGGGTTGTGCGGTCGGGATAATGCGCTTCCAGGGCCAGCGGCTCCTTACCGCTGCCGGCGCCGGTGCTTTTCCGGCAGGAGATGCTCGGAGAGCTTTTTCAGGTCAGTTGCCAAAACCTGTGCAGGCGGCCGTGCTTGTGCAAAAGATGGAAAAACACCCGGTTTTCTGCAATGTGATCTCGTCTTCTCTGTGAGTCAGAGGCTCAGACGCTGTTGGGATAAATCAGGAGCAGAATGGTTGGGATGAACTCATATCTGTTGCAGAATGGTTCAGACGAATTCTCATCTCTTGGAAACGTGTAACAACCTGTTCCATTCTGCAACAACCGGTTCCTGGAAAAGCACTCTGCAAACAGGAAACGCTTGGGGTTTTTCCACATAACTGACCCGTATTGGATACCTACATAGCACTAATTTTTGGCGTATTAGGATAGAAATCGTTCTGAGCAGATGTGCTGGGCATTTTACGTGATGCAAGCTCGTGGCCTCTTACTTCGCATCAGCTCTGGCAGGCGAGTCTCACCTTCTGAAAGGCCTTCCAGACAAGCTGCTTCTCAAAGACACGGGTGAAAAACCAGGGCAGGGCATGCAGAGGATACCTGCTTGTATTTTTAGTGCTCCACCAGAGGGGATGAGAACACCTCCAAAGCCTTGACAGCTGGCACTCAAGTGTCAGTTTGTTGTGCTTTGAGAACACCGGGCAGTACTTGGAAGGTTCTTCCTGCACGTGTGTGTTTTGCTGAGTCTCCTTTCACAGGCCAATACCCTTTCTTTAGCAGGCAGGGTAGTGACAATCCCTGCACGTGTCAGTCCAACATCAGGTTGCCCTCACCAGTGAAATAAACCTTACTGCCTGCTGTTGTGTTGTCTAATTGTTCAGGTGTTGCACAACCTGCAGTGAAAGTCTTAGGAATAAAAAAGGTATGAAGAACTGCTGGCCTGTGTTTCAGATCAGATTTGTTTTCCGGGTGTGGTGGTAGCTTACAGAGCAGTATCAGAGTGTTGAGGTTATTCTCCTTCCACTGAGCAGGGAATGGTATTAAAACCAAAACTGTAAAATTTGTCTTATTATAAAGCTTGCAAGTTAGATTGATACCACGTTGTCCACATTCGGCTATTTCTGGAACACCATAATGTAAAAATGTAGCTTATCAACTTAATGATTATTTTAATCACTCAGATCCTCCCCCCACCCCAGCTTCATTATTTTTAGATGCTCCAAGATTTGCCTGTAAGAAATAAACTCCTAATTAAACCACTAAGTATAGAGTTTTTAATAAGCGTTGTAATATCCTGCAAGATTATAAGTTGTCTTTGCTTGGAATTGTGCTTTATATATATATAGATGGAGTATGCATGTGTATATATATGTATGAAAAGTTAGTCTCTTTAAAAGCTTCAGATCTTGGAAGATTAATCTGTCTGTATAGGTCCTGTGACCTGTCAGCTGAATTGTTTCCTCTAGGAGCTATCCAACCAAAAAGGTTCTCAAGTCTTAGAAAATAATGGAACAGTAGAGCTTAAAGGAGAATAACAAAAGGTGTAAACATTTTCATAGGTTGCTGATACTTCACTTGAAGTTTTGTACAGGGCTGAAGCTGATGAGTCTTCTGTTTGTGTTCCTAATGACCTTCTGTAGGTCTGGGATTTATGGGCTCAAACTCTGGCACAGAATTAGGTTTTCTGGGACTGAGTCCCTGTTCAGCAAGCAGCTGGAAGAGCAGCCCTTCCTAGAGCTGTCATTGTTGTTGGGCTGTTTGTGATTACACTTAGGGAGCTTGCACTGCATTGAGTTCACTGTTCAGTTCTTGCAACTAAACTGGCTGCAGCTCGAGTGCTTGGGAAGGTGGAAATAATTTACCTAAAGCCTGGCACAGCAAACTGGAATTACACGTCTGTTAACAGCGTAGATGGTCCTGAGACAATTTCCTGTTACAGTGTTATTAAATGAGACTCTTAATGGTATTGGCTCCTACACACCAAATTACAGAGCAGGGTAGCAGTGAAATTGCTCTAAGTGTTCTGGCCACATGTCCCAGTTATCCTTGTCACGTAGTGCATGAATTTGGGTGGCCTTTCCTCTCAGGTTTCACAGCAGTGAATCCTCTGGAGACAGTTCTTTGGTGGCAGGAAAGGTTGTGCAACCAGGAACCAGTGGGTAGTGCAACAAGTTGCCGGGGGAGACGTTCCCTAAACTGGCTTCCAAGGAAAAATGAGATGCAGATGAAACACGATATGGTTAAAATAATTCAGGCTTTGCCTGGTGTATTGCTTTTGTTATTGTCAAAGTAGGTGTTGGTTGCAAGTGCTGATTGATCTTCCGTGCAAGTATAGAAATCCCTGAGGCTCTGGGTTTATTCCTTGTACCAGTGAGCACTTGCAACTGGAAACCCTGGTTTTTGAAACAGTTCGATGAAATGGATGTTGTACTGAAGAGTGTTTACATTAGAATGTTCTTCTGGATGGTGGCCAAACCTCCTTGGCTAGGTAAAAATGTATCCAGGTAACTTAATACTGTGTTGGGTTTTGTAGAGGACAGGGCTAACTGTCCTCTAGAAAAGCATTGAAATAAAACAGGAAGAATTCTGATTAAGGAATCAAGGAAGAAACCGATTCTCTGTATAAAATTAGAGCATGAATTTTTTATTTCTGTAGTTTAAAAGTATTGCCTTGACCTCTTATTGGATTTTTTTCTCTGAGGCTCAGCCTTCTGCCAAGCTGTTAAAATAAAATGTATCATTTAACACTGATGAGGTGCAAGATGCCAGGAAAGAGTTAAGTGCCGTGATGAGCAACAGCATTTTCAAAAATTGCCTGCAACAATGTTTTTTCCAGGAAAAATGTATTTAAGGGATTGCAGAACATGCTGATAGTCTGTAAATGTCAAGTCCAGCATCCTGACAAATGATTTCATCTCACAAGGGTTTTAGGTTTTTCCCCAGTTCTACAGAAGATGTTTACATGCTCTTGCCTCTTCCTGCTGTGGTAGCAATGCAGAGCTCAAGTTAGTAAGTCAATGTGTTTAATACATGAAGATTTCGTCATTATTTTATATTAAACATATTTTAAAATCTATTTTAAATTCTCGGGCTCATTTACTTTCTGCTGTGTATTGAAGACCCTTCTGTAGTCTAACTGTAAACTTGTTTTTCCAGATCCAAGTATTTTAGAACCTGTTCAACAGGAGAACACTTCACTATAGAGGTGAGTACTTACATTTTTAGCGATTTAAGAAAAAGTGGGAAAAGCTGAAACCTAGCCTTTTAACAGTTTTTGCAGTTTATGAACACCAAAATGTTCTGGATGATTCCAGCCCAAATTGATGCTGCACTGAGTGGGAAGAGAGTGGTTCTTACTGCACCTCAGCACATTAATGTATCATTTAGAAAGAAGAGAAGTATCTGCGGCGGTCTGATGCTCATCACCAGAGCATTCCACAGGCTGCTTGTTGCATCTCCTCTCTGCTGTGCTGGGATTTTGCCTGTGTAAGCGCAGAGTATTTAGTTCTTGTTTGCAGGATCATGAATCAGATCGTACAAGAAGAATCTGATGGGGTTACCTTGTAGTTTGTTGCATTTGTAGTCTACTTTGTTCGCTACAAAGGTCCTTTCCCAGCCTCCAAACATAATTCCTTTTTGCCAAGGGTAGCGTAAGGTTAACCAGGAATAACCTGGTTTACTTTCCCTGAGTGTTCCTGTGCTCTGGAAGTCCTAGACCAGCCAGATTGCCCCCATTACTGAGGATAACATTAATTATTGTAGCTAATGCTTTGGCTGTTGAGAAAGGGCTCAGATGTGTACGGTGGGGGAAATTTGTTTTGGTGCAGAACTTGCTGTTGTGAGTGTTCCTGGCTCAGAAATACGACAGGGAAAAGGAGGTATTGTTCTCCTCCCAAATTACTGGGTCAATAAGGAGTCTTGCTGTAGGTACTGACCTCCGTGTCTGTGTCTGATGCACTGACTAGATTTAAGATTACTATACTGAAAACAGTGCAGACAATTTCTATTTGCCTTTTTTTGTTTTTATGTGACAGTTGAACTTCTGCTGGATGAGTTTGTGCAGCTTAGAATGCTTTGCTTTTTCATTTGGACTCTTCTCCTTTTAGGAGAATGTAATGTTTAAGACAAGAAACATTGGTAAGAAGATAGGTCCAACTCTAAAAATTCCTCTGAAAGTAGGGACTTTCATAAATGCTGTTACAGTCCCACTGTTAGAACTGGAGTAGTGTTTTTACAAGACACATGAAATATGCAATCATATTTGCTGTATGTCTCCAGTGACTTGTTATACTGAATTGTAAAAATTATTTATTTCTTTTTCTCTGCAGTTTGAGAACCTGGTGGAAAGTGATGAGGTGAGTACCTGGGGCATCGTGTGAAACCTGCTCGTACAATCCTTAAAAATGGTTCCAAGATCTGAATCTTCCTCCTACTTTAAGCTGAGTTGTAGACTTAAATCATGTTTGGTTTTTTGTTTTTTTGTTGTTTTTTTTTTACTTTCAGTTTTCCTTGTGCTAGAAATATGAATTTGAAAAGTTGGATAAAGATCTAAGAGAAGAGATTGGTTTTGGGGAGTATGGGAAATAACCCATTAAGGAAGGGGGCACTATAGACTTTGGGAAGAAAGAAAAGAAGAGGTGGGGGGGAAAAGTGTCTTTAAGAAGACTTAGAGGAGAATTTGCTCCTGGTATAACTCTTGCATGAGACTCAGCAAGTGCCCTCAGTCTGAGAACAGAAATGGACCTGGGTTGCTTTGCTAAGGGAAGTTTTGGAAGTGCTGTCTCTTTACAAAAATCAGACTTTTCTTTTTCATTTATTTTAACAGGGGGAAAGCCCAGGAAGCAGTCACAGGTAAGACTTGGAGACTGAGGACCTCTCCTTCCCTCTGCTCTCCCACTGTGAATATTAAACAAAATGAAGTAAGGGAAAAACGGGACAAAAACAACTGAGGAGAAAAAAGTGAGACTTAGACTGCAAGGATGGTAATGGTTCTGTTCCAGTAGTTCTGTTAGCAGAGATGGTTTTGAAAATGTGCTTTCTGTAACGATATAAATAATATATATTGTGAGAGGAAGGAGAGACAGCATTGTCCCGGGTAAACTGGAACTTTCAGGAGGAACAGGCCACAAGCACAGCCTGTTGGATCTGCATTAAAGGACCAGGCAGGAAAGGCCACACGGATATGTTAAAGTGCAAATGAAGGTTGCCATTCATGAATAATAGATGGAGCCTTTTTGTGTTTCTCCCTTGCTTCCAGACCTCTGACCGAGGAAGAGATTGCAGACCTGAAAGACAGACACTACGACTCCATTGCTGAAAAGCAGAGAGTTGTTGATCTGAAGCTTCAGTCAGAGGTAAGTGGTTACAGTGACAGTAGGGGTAGTTTTTCTTCCAAAAGTGTTAGGATCGGCCATGGACACCAGGAGATTCCACTCACATGGAACAACTGGGTTTTGTTCATCAGTTAGTATTTTTTAGTCTACAAGATGCACAAATTCCTTCTTTTTAGTAGCCTCTTAGCTGAAAAGTGGAATGAATAGGCTGGGTCTCTGACCAGGATCTCTTAAATTTGACCCTTTTTTTAGTGCAAGACCAGATGGGGAATATTCTTGATTCAGCTTTTCTCGTGCTCCATTTTCTCCACAACTTTCTTAAGGGAAAAACCACATAATTTGTTGTTCCGTTTTAGTGTTGCAGCAGTTAATGGAATGTGATGTGGAATACAATGTAGAACTTGAATGAACTTTAATCTAAAGTGCCAATGAATTATGGAACTGAAAATCTTTAAATCTTTCACTGTGCAGTTCATAACAAAACAGAAAAAGCATTACAGCAATTCTCTAATAATAAATGTTTATTCAATAGTTACCTAAATTTCTTGGGCTGTTTGGTTGGGGGGGGAGGGAAGCTGTTAAATTCAGTTAATGCTTTAGCTGTAGTCAATTTTGTTTTATTTTGATTTTCTAGCTGCTTTTTCTTTTGTTTTCTTGCACTTACGGCTTTATTGATAGGAAGATAGATAGGTTCTGCTTTTGTTAACCATTACTGTTTTGTTCATACACAGTTAGCCTTACAAGAGGAGAAGTTAAGACTAGAAGAGGAGGCTTTATATGCTGCACAACGTGAAGCAGCCAGGGCAGCAAAGCAGAAAAAGCTCTTGGAGGTGAGGGGAAAAAGACCCCAATATATATGAGAGCCTCTGTCCTCTTCCCATGAATGCAGACTTCCCTGATATCCTTTCCAGCTCAGGAAACCTGACGAGGAGATGGCTTTGGCTTGTAAAGTAGAGAAAGAAGTGCAAGATTTGAAAGTACAGCTGGTTGGAACAGCTGAAAATCACCATAATTGTTTGGAAGAGCTTCTGTCGCCGAGTATAGATTTTGAATGAGTTATAATTTTAATCTATAATTAGCTTAACACTCTTCTTATATAATATGTTGAAGTTACTGATCTTAAATGTAAAATGATTTGTGATGGGTTTTAGGTAAAAAAACCTCTGAAATTAAGCGCATGTTGTGACATCATTTAGACTTGTAAAATGTACTTCATATATTTGTGCACTGTATTGTTCCTTATTTTCGTGGTTTCTGTTGACCCTGCTTTAGAGTTTTCATCTAATTCTTATGTCACTAAGTATAGCTCTCATTTCACGTTTCTCTTTCTCTCCCCTTGCCATTTGATGTGGGAGGTTAATTCTTTCTGACCTTTTTGCCTGCTTTTTTTTCTTACCACTTCTGATTTATAGAAAGCCAGCAAAAGTAGATTTTTTTTATGGTACTAACTGGTTTTTGTAGAAGTTCTGTGCAAGAAACGCTATTTTTCTTGTCTTTCAGTATTTTTAATACACACTTCTTTTAGTCAGAACCTAAGATAGAATGGATTATAGAGATTTTAATTTCCTCTTCATGTAAAATTAGTACCACTTATCTCCTGCTCAAACACCCTCCTCGAAATCCATAAGGATTATAAGGATTTTAAGGAAGCATTTTTGTCCAGATATGCACCAAGCACTTAGCCCTTCTAGATAAACTGGAAGCTATTTTTGAATGCATCACTCATCTCTCTGCTGTTTGCGGGCACAAATGGGAAAATGGCTTTTTCCTTGGAAGAATGGCCTCCTTTAAAGCTCATTTGGCTTGCTGATGTTGCCCTGCTAAATGTCAGGGTCTGTAACAGCGGGGAATTTTAATATATGTGTGTGTCCTGGAACTGGCAGTGCTGGATATTGGGATGTGACCTGGCAAAACGGGGAGACAATCTAAATTGGATACTATCTGGGTATAGGAATCCTAAAAGAAAATCATAGCATGTGTCAGTAATTGATTTTGACAGATTTGTTGACTGCGTTGTGCCAAATTTCTGTCTGTTCCTCTCTGCGTTCTTTTCACCTCTAACCACCACAATGTGATATTTCTGCTTCTACTTTTTTTTCTACGCTCCCCATTTACTCATTTCAACCTGCAATTGTTATTATTTAAATATCCAAGAGGCAAAGTGTTCCAGAAAACAAACCCACCGTCATTGTGGGATTAAAAAATGCTAGACCCAGTGCAGTTACCTCCCCACACCCAAAGCAAAGAGCAATTTTCAGATGAAGTTGAAGTTGACATTAGCAGAGTTATTAATACTTTTGGCCCTGCAAGGCAGCAGAGCTGTTATTAATATAGATGAAGCACTCAGTGCTGATGGAGACAGCCAGAGGAGATGGCAGTGCCGCTTTGCGCAGGGATAAAAGGATTTGTAGGAAATACTCATCTTTTACATGGCAGGGTGGCTGCTCCTGGGCACGGAGCAAAAGAAATCAAACATCACCCAGGTGTTAGTTGTGCATTGAAAATACTTCAAGAACACAGGACACAAGACAGGTGCAGTCACGACTGAGGTGGTGTCCACGTTTCTAAAAGAGGATGGGTTTTTTTGGGGGTGCATAAAACAGGATGAAGTGTTGGGAGCTCTGTTTTGAGTATTCAGCTTTTTCAACGATTCGCTTCTCTTGATAGCAACGTAGGCAGCACAGGATAACGCAGAGAGCACATGCTGTTAATAATGGAGAGTTCCAGAGGTAAGAGACCAAATTTTATTCATGATAATCAAGAGCCTTGACTGTTTGTACTCCTGTTCCTCATCTGGAAAGTTAGGGGGGGATTTTGGATTCATTCCGGTTATCACTGGAGTTACTGGACTGCTGCATCCAGTGCTACTCCCAGCTACTGATAGATATTTACACACACACAAAGCCCAGTGGTGTATTTTAAAAAGGTGTTAATATGTCAAATTTCAGCTAATACAAAAATATTTTTGCTATTCAGAACCCTGTTTCAAAAACCCAATAGAAACACACTATTTAAATGGTTGATAGAGTCTGCCTGTTTCTTCATTAATATTCTTAATAATTTTTATTTATTGAATATTTAATGTATTCATTTATAGTTTAAGTGTCTTCATTCCCACCTTCTGTGTTCAATGGTGGTGATGGGAGAAACAAGCTAAAAAAAAAAGTGGAGAAATTTACAGTGGAATGGTGTTTGAATTTAGAAAAAGCTCATGCATGGAAGACAAGGGGGACAGGAGGAGTTTTGCTATGGAAGCACAGTTAGAATAGGAGCTGTGAAAACTGAGTAGGAACTAGCCAGATTTTAAAAACAGGGCTGCAGGAGCAGGGTTTGAATTCATTACTTAAAAAAATGAGCTGAAAATTAAGGAGATTTTATCTAAAGTGACGAAGAGGGGGAAAGAGTTGTTTTGAGTTAATTTATTAATTTTTAACTGAAAATACTAATAAAAATTGAGCAGAAGCACAGACTGGGAGAGGATGTGATGAACAGGAATAGAAAGGCATTTTGCAGATGATTTTTAAAGAATTCAGTTCAGGGTGTATGTGCTTTGTAGCACAGAGCTGGGGGGCATGCGGATTAGCATATTTTTGATGGCACCCTTGGAGGTTTATAAAGCTAAAAAATTGTGCGTTGTTCTTGCAGCTCTGCGACAGAGGAAGACCTCGATCCTTTCCTAAGGAATGCAAAATTCCAGTATGAAGCTTTCCGAAGTAGCAGTAAGTCTGCCTTTCCTTAAGCACATCTTTAAATGTTAGGAGACTCTGAGGGGCACAGAGTGCCGCTTCTTTTTCTAGAGAAACACAGATTATTTATAGTTTTATATTTACACACAAATATAAAATGTGTATACATGTATCTATAACTTTAAAATCTGATAATTTTTTTATCTGATAGATAAAAGGTAGCGGTGAACTTGCCTTGTAAAACCAGACCGTGTATTGAAGATGCAGATGGTGTGTTTATAGCTTTTTTTAATCATCCCTTGGCAAAGTAATTAGAATCATATTAATGGTTAATTTTTTTCCTAATGAAGTGCAAGAGGGAATTTGGCTGCCTGTACTTAAACATTCCACTACCAGTTTAGAGGAAAACAATTTGATAAGCTTTCATCTGTAAGTTTTGGTGACAGTACATGATAACCACTAAGGTGGAGGACTGATGGCTGTGTTTAAGGAAACACTGCCAGTAGTTTAGTTTTTTGGGGTGGAGAGGGTTGATTCAGGTTTTTTTTTAAAAAGTCTTCATACAAGCTCAGCTTACAGCTTATTAAATTCCTTTATAGTTCTAATTAGGCAATATCTTAGTGAGACTGACTATTAATAAGCTATTGATTACTCTTTGAACTGATGAAGTGCCTTTTCCAACATTCCTGAGGCTTAAAGGGCCACAAAGCATGCTGAAAGTTTAATTTAAAACTTTACTTTTGCATGTTAAGCCTGAAATTGAAGTACGTTTACAAATTAAAAATACATTATGTTTTTTTTTAAATAGGACTTTCATCTGATGCCACAGTGCTGACGCCCAACACAGAGAGCAGCTGTGACTTGATGACCAAAACCAAATCAGTGAGTGGGAACGACGACAGCACCTCCTTGGATTTAGAGTGGGAAGATGAAGAAGGTATTTATCCTTCACTTCAGCTTCATCCTAAACTCAGATGTGAAAGATGTTGACAGTTTAAGCTATGTTCATCGTAAATTTGTCGTTTTCAAAAGGGAAGGTGATTTAAAACTTATTTCTGATGGAATTTCTGACAAGATTGTAATGATTAAACCGTAAATTGCTTTTGCCGAGAAAATTCCTTATTTTGATAAACGTGGAGATAGCCCTAATAAATGAATTCATTTATTTGGGCACTCCAGTAAATGTCTTTCTCTGCATTTTGTGGAACTGACTTGTAAACTCCTGACAAAAGTAATGGTAAAGAAATGCTGCCCTCTCGTGAGCCACGAGCAGAAGGAAGAGCTTGTTCTTCCTTTTAAAACGTGGAAGTTAGTCAGGAGTCCAACTTAAGTATTTTGGGAAAAGCCCTTATTACTTTTACTGTAACATTTACTTGGAACTTAGATCTGCATTCCAGGGAGCATCCCAGCTCTCCTCACTGCTGCTGTTACAGGTGTTTTCTGTATTTCCTCATTGTTGCCAATATTTTCTCTTTTTTTTACTAAACCTGCAAAAGCTCTTAGTTGAAAGTTAATCCAAAATGTTGAGACCTTGACTACTGAAAGGCTCACTAAAAATAAGCAAGGGTTTGTTTCTTTTAGCTGATTTTGTTCTTCACAAGGAAGTCTGTAATTACTGACAAAATCAGTAAAATCTCGGATGTCTTTGGGCAGTTCCCAGAACCACATTTTGCTTTACTTTGTGTGGAATTAAATAACCCTTTCCAGACAAACTGAATACCTTTCCTAGACCACTGAACCCAGTATCCGTCCAAGTCTTAGCTTTGTTCCTTCTAGCAGAAACGCAGAGGTCAGGTGAAAGCTCACGAGGATGTGTTTCTCATACGCGTGTCTCGAATGGCAGGCATGAACAGGATGATCCCGATGAGGGAGCGCTCCAAGACGGAGGAGGACATCCTGCGGGCAGCGCTGAAGTTCAACAGCAGGAAGACAGGAAGCCACCCGGCCTCGGCCTCCGACGATTCCAACGGGCTGGAGTGGGAGAATGACTTTGTCAGCGCCGAGATGGACGACAACGGCAACTCCGAGTACGCCGGCTTCGTCAACCCCGTGCTGGAATTGTCGGCCTCGGACGTCAGGCTGGCGGATTCCGACCGCCAGGACAGATAGTGACGCCATGTGCACGGCCCCCGCTCGCGACCAAATGCTGGGAAGGGAAACGGGATGTACAAAGCCAACTCGCTCTTTTGTGACCTGCTTCCCTTTTTCTTACACGCGGATCGGCAAGGAACGGGAATGACTTGCTGTCTGAGTGAATTCGGAACTAAGTGCAATTTTATCATCTACCTTCTCCACTTTTGTGAAAACTGGGATGATTCTATTGTGTATATTTCTGGATATCTGGATTTAATATAAAATTATCTGCACTAATTGAAGCTTCATAGCTTATCTATATTTTAACTTGCCTTTTCTTCTGGATGATGTTTCTATTGATTTTGTTTTAAAATTCATCATTGGCCTAATATTTATCTCAGAAACAGTCTTGTATAATTTATTTAATACTTGAATATAGAGAAATAATTTTAAAATATTTTTATTTCCAGTCTGTGCTTTTTGACTTGCTCTTCAGCTGTTTAGAGGGTGCAAAATTACGAGCTGCAAAACAAATTTGGCACGTGGTAAATTGCAGATCTCTCCCTGTCTAGCTTCAAGTCTTCCTAGTCTTGTGTTGTCCTTTTTCCATTTACTTTATTTTTTAAATTACTTTTTGGTAAGCACGGTTAACCTCAATGAGCATAGTCAAAATCATCGGGTTAGGTAAGATACTGTCTTGTATAATATGCCAGACTTAGTAAGCGTGTGCTAGGTAGAAAAACAAAAATAAAGTAAAATATAAATTCTCCATGTGTCAGTAAAATGGGAATTTTAACCAGTGGAAAACTGGGAGGACCAAAGTCTTGTTTTCTCAGCCCCCTTGAACAGACCAGTATCTGTTGCTACATGGTCCTTAAAATTCTTCAGCTGTGGAAAATTTCTAATTCCACCGGACCAGAACCATTACGGAAAAGCAACATTCAGTGAGCAAACTGGGGGAGGGATGATGGCTCTGCTGCTGGGATGGGAAAATCAAGAACCTAAAGACTGAATTTCTATGTCTGCATTTTGAAAAGAAAGAAGAAAAATTCATGTTTTAACAGTGTGTTAAAAAGTGCTCTGCCTTTCCGGTGCCTCTGGAGTGGATGGTTAATCCTGCTAATACGGGCTGAAATCCAAGGAGGTGTTCAGTGACTGCACCACTGGTGTCCTGTGCTGTGTGGTCTCCCCCGGTATTCCACGTAAATCTTACTTTTTAACAAAGGAGAACCTGCAAAATACTTGCAGATCTCAAGCTTTCCCCAAAGTTTCAAAGTAAAGCCATTCTACTCTGCCATTATTTCGTGTAGCTGTCTTGTTTTTCCATGGAAAAAGCGTGACAGGGTTTAACTTTGTTCTGGAGTAAAAGGAACACGCGATAAGTAATGAACCTGTACGGTCATCACCGGAACTGAATTTGCTGGTGAAAGTTGGTTTAGATCATCTGAAGCTGTCTGGAATATTTGGGTCATTACAGTGTGGGTAAGGAACAAAAATGCTGCACACTGGGATGAAATATGTACAAATAACCTGAGAGAACAGAGAAATCCTGTTGGTAACATTCCATCTCTTTGTTTCAATTGTAGCTATGTCACTGAGAATATTTTAATGCCATTATTTACGTTTGCAATACCTGTAATGAGCTTTAAAGATCTGTACACATCAAATGTACATTTTGGGTTTGGCCTAAGCTACTGCTGCGTGACTTCTCCTGGACGTCTCTTTGTATAATGTATTCCTATGGGAAGGAAGGCAACTTTCTCAACGTGTAAATAACGTGTTTTTTACCTGCTGAAACTGTCACCTCCCCTGCACTGGTCACTGCTTTTCCTGGCCAGTGAGCATGGGGTGACCTTGTCCTGACCATGCTTTGAGGAAGTCAGTTAGCTGATAGTCCTGCCCTTAGGATGAACAAGCTCTTAGGAAAAAGGAGGCTGACTCCAGCTTTTTTCTGTGATGGGCATGTTCTGTAGCCATGGTTAATAATAACGTTTGCAGTGCTCAGTGCAGCACGCTGAGTGACTTTGAAGCGATGCTCCATATTTGTGGATATTTGAGAAACTGAGAGATTCTATAAACAGCTCCTGTGAAACAATTCAAGGGTACTGTAAAATGCGTATCTGTACAGATTTAAAAGTCATTAAAATTTCCAGCAAGTCTTACATTTGGCAGTGTTGTATCTGTTGCTGGGTTTGTGGCAGCCATGTCAGAGCCCTGCTGAATCCCGCAGTGTCCCTTCCGGAGACCTGTTGCTTTGGAAGGGAAGCTCTAAACAAGCTGCAGTAACAGAAGACCTGAGGAATTTGGAACATGGAGCCCTTCTGGTGCTGGAAATGAGCAGCTGTACCCTCACCCTTCAAAGGTAAAATAACCTTCCTTGTGTAAATTAACTTCTGCTGGGTGAATCACTGTAGTGACAGGAGACAATTCATTTCTTAATGTGTATTTTACGTGGTTGATTCTTACCTCAGGTAAATACAGCTGTACAAGTGATTGTTTGGAAATCCCAGCCTAGTTCCAAGAGTGGAAAACATGGCAACAAAGTAATTTTGTCAAGGACGAGATGAATAGACAAATCCTACATAAGCCTGTGTTTGAGTTTCATTGCCTCTCCCATGGCTTTCTCTCGCTTGTGGTTGGTTGCCTTAAACTCAGCTGTTCCTCCTCTCAGTTATAATTATGGTTTTCTTGGAATGATTAATGCTGAAATGCACTCTAATATTTAGGGATCGTAAGATGGGGAACTCCTATTCTTTCCAGCGTGTCTTTCAGGCAAACTAAAACACTTGACAAAAGAAAAAAGCCGAATGCCAATGAAAAGCTGAGCCCCTGACAAAGAAAAAGCTTCACAGAAACAACCTGAGAAATACTTAAAAGACAAGAAAATTATTAGAGAGCTCTGAGTAGAGGGGTAGAGGTAGAAAACTTTCTGAAAGCATTTAATTCTTACCTTGGAGCAATGGCACTTTTGGAAAGCCTGGAGTAGTGTCAGGGACAACCTCTTATCTGGATGGTCCTGGAAATTATTTTATTCTCCAAAACTTC
This sequence comes from Melanocharis versteri, assembly GCA_013397845.1. NCBI lineage: Eukaryota > Metazoa > Chordata > Aves > Passeriformes > Melanocharitidae > Melanocharis > Melanocharis versteri. The sequence goes on from VZTG01001062.1 coordinate 60,341, forward strand.
TTTTAGATTGCAGCTGTATAATAGAGCAAATCCCCACTAGGCAACCAAATGCTTTTATTACAAAATCAATTTTTATAGATCATGATCATTGATGCTTCATGTTTGTCTACATCACAAGCAAAAGTAATTAACTTGCAAAAAATATATGATGTTAATTAAATAAGTAAAAAAAAAAACAAATCTTGATTTGAAGCTAATAAAAACATAAAAGGACAAAGAGTTTCTAAGTTGCAAAATCAGTGAAGTTACAACCTAGGCTTGCAAATACTGTTTGGAATTTGGTGTCCAAAGCAAAGCACAAAATATAATATGCAACAAGACATTGCGTCACCACTTGGCTGGGACCAAAGCCCTGCTGTGCATGCTCTGTATTGATGCCTGGTAAATATCCCTTCAAGGCACGTGGCCACGGTTCTGGGATTGAACCTGCTGCCACGGATCCGAGTGGCCCCCTGTCTCCCACGCACTCTGGGCATCAGAGAGCCCTTGGGCCTCAGTGAAGGCAGTGGCAGGAATCCATTTCTGTGGAACAGTGTTCTGGAATGCCTGTGCTGAAAACACCCAGGTGATGTGCAGCAGTCAGTGAGCACCACCAGGAACACCGGACAGAGGTGACAGCCTTCTGTGCTGGAAGCTGTGCGGGCTACAAAACCTGATCCAGCCTCCTTCTCCCGGCTAGCACAGCTCATTCTCATCAATCTCTGTGGGGCTTTTGCCTTGGGAAAGAAAAAAGGAAGGAGAAATGCCATTCTCGGGTATAGGCTGCAGGGATGGCAGGCATTGCAGGCACCTTTCTTGTAAGATCGGTGCTTCGGCCAAGTGTAAGTGAGTCTCAAAATAATCCATGGATTCCCCTCCTTGAATCTCTGCCAGGATCTGGTAGTCCCCAAAACAGATGATGCACTTCCAGGGCAGGTCGGTTTTGTTGAGGTAACCCAGCTCTGTTTGGTTGACAGTCAGCTTTGTTTTCTTGCTCAAGTTCTTTATCTCAAAACCGTATTCCGAGGTGTGGAGTTTCCTGTAGAACTGCAGGGAGAACTGGATCCGGGAGACGCGAGTGTCCATCAGGTTGTAGCGGCAGACGTTGGAATCGCGGCCGAATTTGGCCACTTCATCTGCCCTGAGCTGCTCGCGCTGGCAGAAGTTCAGGCAGCGGAACATCATCTTCTCACCCTGGCAAGGGTGGTAAAAGGTCAGGTGGAGGCACGTCACCGTTTCTTCCGTCTCGGCTTCCTCGAAAGAGCTCATGACGGAAAGAGTCCCCAGAACAAGCGAACGGCGAAATCACGGCATGGAATCGCTGCGGAGCCAAACACATTGGTTTCAGCGTGGCGTTAAAACACTCCCTGTGCCGCTCTACCCTGACTGTACAGAACTGGCTGACAATAAACGTGGTGAAAGCGCAGCAGTGGGAGTTCAGAAGCCACGATGGACCGTGGCCGCCAACAAGCTCCTCACGAGGATCTCGCAGGCAGATTTATCTTTGCAGGAAATAACATCATTTAGGAGCAAGATTTACTTGATGGACTTCAAATGGAGCAGTAAACGGCACTGGCTGGGCCTGTGTGCTCTGCTCTCAGTGTGTCCTGTGACTGCAAGGTATCAAATGATTTTTACCAACAGCCTGTCTGTAGGCAGTGGTAATTCAAATATGTGTAAAGTACTCCTTTGGCTCTCGGGTCAGAGCTGACCTCTTGCATGGAAAAAGTGTTGAGAAGTGACTGCTGTGACAGGATAAAAAGTGAATGCAAAAGCTGGACTAGCCACGAGACCTCAAAGAGGAACTGTCCCCACCTCTAGCTGTTTCTCCATTGTCTGTTAGAAAATCCCAGCTCTCTGCTGCTGCAGAAGTGCTAAAAATCAATGACTTTTCTTGGTTTTGGTGGTTTTATGTTGTTTTTTTAAGTTCTCCACATGCAGCGCAGAGACCACACACTTATGAAATAAATTCTGTTCCAAACCCTAAGCGACTGCAGTGCATCCTAATAAAACCTGAGACAGCTCAGGAAAGGCTGTCATCTGGTTCTCTAAATGCAAGGCCAGTGTCTTCCTGCACTAAAACTGAGTCTTGAGAAAGAAAAGTCTTGCCACTTAAAAGCAGAAACCAGCAAAGGAGCTCCCAGTTACTCACCAGAGAAACACGTGAGCAGCCATTTAACTGGTATCACACAGTGCAGCTGTTTGTCATGTTTTTCCATCCAGACTGCAGTAAGTTCCCAACGTGTCTCACACAGGTCTCGAGCTCAACAGCTCCATTCAGAGCTCATGAGTAGGTGAATCATCACTGCAATTAAGTGATGATTGTGTTTTGTGATGATGGAGTTGACTTGTGTTTTTTACACGCTGCACACAAACACCAAGCATAGTGAATGGTGGTGTATCAGTGCATCATTTTCTGTGGGAAACCTCAAAACTGCTTCCTTTGCACCTTTAACACAAAACCAGCCACAGTTCTGAGACAGCAGCTCAGCAACCTCAGCTTGGTTACTGAAGTAGGCTGCAACAGCACAGACGATGAGCGAAACACAGAATTTCCAGCAGAGCTCACTTTAAAACAAGCTAGGAAATATCATCTGTGCTTTTGGCAGGAATACAGACAGACACTCTGATAGCAGGTTATTCCTCTGCCATCTGTGAGACAAGCTGTATGGCATCATCATCAATCCCTCCTCCTCGTCGATTCCCCAGCTCTGGGATGCTGGAAGCAGCCCTGAGAGCGGGAGGGACTGTGCCCGTGTCCAGTTGTGCCCTTCCTTGTTTTGCACCAGAAAGGGGATTCTACATGAGGTCATCTTCGGTGCAGGGGAAAACCACCGAGTACTTTCACTTAGTTCGCAGTTCAGCCCTCAGGGACTCTTCTCTTCCCCGAGACTTTAGCTCGCATTAGTGAGTTCTACAAATGGCTACATTAATTAAGAAAGAACAGCCACCCATCGCTTAGGCAGCAGCCACTGACGAACCTGGACCTCGGCAGCTCCCACAGACCCCGCCTCAGATCCATGATCCCCTCAGGCATCCCCAGCGAGGCTGCCCAGTCCTGCCTTAGAGGTTTACCGAGGTTGGACATGCCGAACATTCTTCCGTGCAAATGCTCGAGGAGTTTCTACTCACTAGGGGTGTATTGGACAGGAGAAAGAAAGGTTCTGCAGATCTCTCCCGCAGCTCTAAGGCGGCCACTGCCCTGCTGCTGCCCGCGCCTTCCCTGGATCCAACCCGACCGTGACCCCACCCCATCCACTCCCGCGGCCAGTCCCATTTTCTCCACTTCCAGAGCCAGGAGAGCGGCGCGGGGCCCTGAGAACACGGGCTCAGGCCCCGGCTCCCGGAGCAGGCTCGGCGCCACCTCCCCGCCCCACAGCGCGGCCAGCCGGGGATCTGCCGACCGAAGAGGCCGCCTCCATGGGGAACGCCGGGAAGACATCCCGCTCTGCCCCGCGATCTTTCCCGCCCCCTTCCTTCCCCTCACGTCCGCCCGGCCGCCTCCTCACCTGCCGGCAGCGGGGCTCCGGCGCCTGCCGAGGGCTCCAGCGGCTGCTCGCTCCCGGTAAAGCCTCCCGGAGCCGGCGGGAAGCGCTGAGGCGCGGGCGGGAGGAGCTGAGGCGGGAGGCGGGAGGAGCTGAGGCGGGCGGTGCTGAGGCGGGAGGCACCGCGGGGCCGGAAGCAGGACTCTATTAAAAATAATGGAAAGAAAAAAAAAAATTAATCTCTTTATGGTAGTGAATAACCCGAAAGGAATAGCCACAGCTCTGTCCGGGGTTTCCGGGGCCATCAACACGCGTTCAGAGCCGTGTCAGGGATCTGATCAGAAGTTCGCGGGCTCAGCTGTCAGACAAAATAATTTCAGTTTTACCCCCCAGATGGGCGCTTTGAGGAGCAAAACGCCTTAGTAAGCGGCGCATTATAGGCACAGCAGCTGGCCTGATGATGTTCTTAAATTGATTCTTTTAAAATGTTTGGTTGTTTGCTTTAAGCAACCGCAGTTCAGGTTCATTGCACCGCCTTTGGGAAATAACCTAATCTTTCCCTGGCCGATGGCCTAAACTGATCCGAAAACTTTTCCTTTTTCTTACTTCTCTTTTTTTTTCCCCTTTAAAATCCTGAGACAGGCCTGGATTCTTCCTTATCCAGCAGCTTGGTTTTTCATATTCATGATCTGTATTACTCCCCAGCTTAGAACAAGTGGCAAAGCAAACCTATTCCTTTTCAATCCAGATCCCGAATGTTCCGTGTCCTCCCTTCCCTGTGCCTGTACAGCGTTGGGACTGGCAAGTAAGTACTGAGGGCTTGATTGCTTTGGCACGGGCGGTGAAGTACTCTGTTGGTTCATATAAACTGTTTTTCACTTGTGGGTTCTTTTTATATCTTCAACAAACAGGTAAATGACTCGTGGGTTGATAAGTTCTTTTGTAGTTCTTGTAAAATAACTTTTATCTGTATGCAGTCTAATACAGCTGTTCCATGGGCTCTTCTCCCTGACATCAGAAAAAAACAGAAAAAAAAGGGATTAAACTGTGTTTTGCGAGAAGTCGTGTTGAAAAGCAAAGAGAGAAAACAGATTATTCCAACTTTCTCCCACAGATGAATGCCTTTTTTACAGCAGGCAGGGCTGGGCCTGTGTGCTCACACACGCAAGAAAAAAAAAGTGCTTTGTTGTCTTCTGGAAAAGCCAGAATTGCACAACCCTGCTATTTATTGCATCTGGTGATAGTTATAATTCCTGTCAGCCCTTTGTTTCTGGAAACAGCCTGATTCCCAGGTCATGAGACGACTTTTCTGTAAGATTATTTTGATATTTGTATCTACTGAGGTATGTGAGGACCTTACCTTTTTTCCTAGGATTGTGTAATGTCAAATTAACTGCATATTCCTTATTGTTTTATGATTTAAGTATAGCTCTGCATGATTTTGTACAGGGGAGGGCAGGAACTGGATTTACAACTTCTCTCTTCTGTAAGTTTATAACCACTTGAACCACTGACAGCTTCAGGAAAACAACTCCAGGTTTACTCTTTATGAGAAAAAAAAAAAAAATGCAGGCACTCTGTGCCCGTGGAGTTGTTGAGTGATCTTCCTGCTAAAATTGTTCTGTGCTGTAGTAGAGTTCATTCCAGTATTACAATAACTTCTTCTTTTAGCTGAAACTGCAAATAAATGTGTTGTTTGGCCTAATTTAGTATTTTTCAGGCTGGAAGACAGAGGTGGTTTTGACGTGGCCGTGACGGCGCGTTGTTTTTCTGACAGCTGACTCCTGTAACTCCAGAGCCTGGTGACACCTCTTGTGCCGAACATCACAGTGGGTTTGAGTGCATCGAGGGTTGGTTTTGAGGCAGAAAGCTGCAGGAGTGGTGCTTTTCTGCAGGGCTGCCTCCGGGCACAAGAGCCACACTCCGTGTCACACGGGTGACAGCTGTGACGTGCTGAGCCCGGCAGAAAGCCTGAGAAGGGAGCAGTAGGTGAGTGGTTGTCCCCCCCAGCCCTCTCCATATTCCAGGTGTGTCTCCCGAGGCACATGAGCCCTGTTTGCTGGCTTTCCCCAGAGTTGAAAGCCTCACTCGTGTCTTGTCACCTGTGACGTGGGCCTGGGCACGCTGCTGCTGTACCCGCCCTGTCCCGGTGCTTGCTCTCCCGGGATGGCACAGGGGTGACCCGAAACTGTCCTTCAGGGATGTGCAGAGTCACTGAGGAGGAGGTGAGTGAGAGCTGATTGATTTAGAGCCATAAACCCCAGGCTGCTCACTGCCCTTTTCTCATTCCAAGCCACCCAAGCACTCAGAGCACAGGAGTGGGAGCCAGTAGATGGCAATGTGTGACCAGACATGGGAGGACAACATCTTTTTGGGGGGGATTTTTGTGTTTTGTGGGAATCAGTTGTTGGTTTGTGGGGTTTTTTTTTCATTCCTTTTTCTTTATTTTTCATTTATAAGTCATAAATTTCATTTTGGTAGTGCAAAAGCTGTCAAGGTACTTGTAAGTTAATGGCAATAATGGCAGTGGTAGCTTCCCAGAGTTGGGAAAGGCCTAATGGAATATGCAACAACCTGTAGTGAGGTTCTGCAGTGAGTTGTTACAGTACAGCAACCAAGTGCCTCATGTTCAAACAGAAAAGAAATAGGCCCTTCTCAAAGACAGGTGTACTCCAGAGATATCCCAGTGTGTTCCACTGGATGTCAGTGTGAGAGGGAGGAGAGATGCACGGGAAGGATGTGTGTTCACTGAAGTTTTAGCTCCCAGTGCCAAGAACAGCTCCACTCCGTAAGCAGAGAGGAGATCTTCCAAAGGAGGAAGAGAGAGCACATTTCCCTCTGTTTATTTCCTTCTTTGCTCCTTGTTTACTCAGGAAAAAGAACTCTTCCCCTTGTCTTTTCTTCTCATCTGACCTGAATAAACTGATGAGGAATCTCACCTTGACTACTGAGGAGAGCTATTCCTTACAAGATGGACTTTTTTATGTCACTTTCCAAGTTCTCGTTTTCGTTCTGCATCATGATCTGCCCTTGGTCCTCCTTTAGAGCCTCTCTGGCTTCTCCCTTTCTCTTCCTTCTCGGTTTCTCTTCCATCTTCTTGCCCCTTCTGCTGTCTGCTTTTCTTCCCTCTCACCATCCTCCTGATTATTTTTCCTATTCCCTCTGTTGCTCCCTCCACCTTTTGTTTGTTTTGTTCTCTGGACCCTTTCTCCCTCTGCCTGGTTTCTCTCTTTATGAAGACAATGAAGAGCTGCAAAGGAAAAAAAAGGAATCCAAAAGGAAATTCCAAAAGGAAAAAAAAGTTTGTGCAGCTATTTTGACAGCGAGGAGGTTGAACATTGCCTTCACCAGGCCCCACGTTTTACTGTGGAGGCTGAATCCACTCTCCCTGTCTGGTTTGACACCGTTCAGACGGAGAAAATTTCATGTGTACAGTGCAGCCTGAGCAGAACCAACCTTTCCAGTTCCCTTCACTGGACAAAGAAAGTAATTTTAACAGTTAAAGATAATATAAGCTGTATTTTGCTGATATGTAGCAGGACCAGAGGATATAGTGATGTTTTTTTATTGTTTCGGGGTTTTTTTTTCTCCTTTAAATTTGTATAGATGTGAAGGCGTTGAGGATTCCACGTTGTGTGGCAGTAAAAACACAGTTCCATTATCTCAGTTTATGGCATTTAAGGGCACCCAGCTGTGAGCAGTGCAGCCTTGCAGGTACGTACGTGGCCATTTCTCTCTTTTTTCCTTAAAGATAGATATGTCTGTGTCCCAAATTACTCAAGCAGCTTCCTTCCTACTCAGGGAAGCAGGTGTCTGGTTCACCTTCACCTTTGATTGCTCTGGAAGCCCTCCCTTGGAGCAGTTGCTGCTGAGGTGTAGGAAAAGAAGGATTTTTATTACTGTAGGTGCATAAATTGGCACTGAGGGGCGGTGGAGGCAGCCGGGTGTCTCTTCCTTGTTTGCAGCCCCTTGCCTGGGACTCCAGTCTGCCCCTGAGAGAAACTCCTGGTGATGGAAATAGCGGGATTTCACAGCACAGGGAGCATCGGTTTATGGTCTCACAAGGGAACACTGTTCAATAGGCTTCAAAGTGATTCAGCCCTGGCATAACCGTGGCTGTGGCCACATGTAATATAGCCTGTAGCTCTTTAAAGAGGATTAGCCTTAGATCAGGGACAGCATTCATTGCTGGATTTCACGTAAAGTAGAATATGCTAATGAAATGGAAATGTCTACAGCAAACATTGCATAATATTGGGAACCTCAAAATTGAGCATTGTGTCTTGATGTCTCTGCTGGGAGCCAAACTTTCATATTCTGCTTGTTATTTCGAGAAAAACCGAAGTTCATAATATCAGCGCAAGCTCTCTGTAACAAATCAAGATCTAGTTTGCAGTTTTACAAGCAAATTTAAAAAGATAGTGACAAGAACTTGAAGGTAACTTTTCAGACTTTGTCGAATGCTTTAATGATGTCGTAGTTCTCCAGCAGAGACAAAACCCACCACAGCTTAAGATATCTTCATTTGGGATTTCCGCAGCAGGCACAGGCTTTGTTTCATCCTGTGTTCTCTTCCCATCTGCCCATCCCTTGCTTTAAACACCGTTTTTGGCTTTACGGGAGTTTCAGCATCAGTCCTGCAGACACACAGTGTTTCTGCTGTGCTTTTCTGAGCCATTTCACCTTTTTAAGGCACTTTCTGCCTGTACATCTGCCTCCACCAGCAGCCCAGTGGGCTTCATTCGGCTCTGCTATTTCGCTTTCATGCCAGTCTCCAGAGTGCTTGAGATTTAACATTGTTCAGATGTAGAAAAATATCTCCCAAACTTCAAGGTGACCCACGATTCCAACTGCCTGGGTCAAGGTGTCGCGCGGGGTTTTGTTTACAGGTGTCGTGGACATCTCTCAGAAAATCGTTTCAGTGGGAGCTCTGGGGAGTCACTGTCCACTTCTCAGCACCTCGGTCGCGTTGTTGCCTGTCAAGGAACCCGTTCTCCCTGGGTTTTTAAGCTGCACAGGAAATTTCTGCCCCTGCTCCGAAGCTGCCTGTGTGCCTTGCCCTGTGAGCTGCGTCTCACCGGCCCGGCCGTGTGCATCCATGGCCTGGGATTCGGTGCTCACCAACGCCAGATATGAAACACAGTGATGGACATTAAATACCCTGATGGGCCATTCTGCCTTTGTGCTCTTGAAGTGCCTCATCCCGGTCTGCTGGGGCATAAAAGTGCAAAGAAAGCCTTTGGGGAGAGGGTCCTTCTGGCTCCGCTTCCAAAACGTGCGCTTTCATTGCTTAGTCGTTTTTTCTTTCCGTGCGGCTCCATATCTCAGGATTTTGTTGTTCTGGGATTTATTTTCTATGGTTTTCGTTTGTGTTTTTTTTTTTTTATTTTGCTGTTTGGAAGGTTTGGGGTTTTTCTTTCTGTAGACGTGGAGGGTGGTGATACATATTCATGAAAGAGAAGTCTTTCCAGCCCCTGCCTGCGCTGACAAAGACTTAGCTGTTTCACACAGCAAGCTGACTGGAATTGTGTGGGGCCTGCCTGACCAGATTAGAGCAAACAGCCAGCTTATTCCTGCAGTCGTCAGGCCTCCCCTTCCTAACAATTTCCCCAATTGTCATTTTGACAAGGCTGTCATTAGGTGATGGCTTCTTTTGGCCATTTTCAGATAAAGATAATTTCCTTAACTTCCATTTTATTTGACAACAAGTAGTTTGGGAGAGAAAGGAAGTGCTTCAGTAGTTTATGGATTAAGGGTTTGTCACTTCAAAGGCATCTTTGATCTAAAAATATGTGCTGTACCAAATTCATTATGCCTTTTTTTCTTTTCCTTTTTTTTAGAACTTTTTAATTTATTGATCTGCCCCTCAATTATTCCCTTTTTTTTTTTTTTTTCTCCTTAACATCCCCTAGTAGTACTTGGGATAGCAATGGTGAGGGAAAAGCACCCAAGTGGCCTCTCTGAAAAGTCATGACCAGGGCAAAACAACAGGTGCTTTTGTTCCATGCTCTGCTTTTAGCCAGAGGTCCTGCCTGCTCCGGCCACGGCAGCTCCATTAAAAACTGGGAGACAGAGAACAAGCTTCACGTTTTGTGTTGGTCTGGGTCACTCCCCTGGTGTAACTGGCCCAAACCTATGGCTCTGGTGTAGGTTGGAGATGGGTTTTGACTCGCTGATGTCCCTTTGGCCACCCCTGTGTGGTGTGCAGTCACTGTGTGGCTTTGGCTCTGTTCTGTGTCTGTGCTGCACCAAGAAATCCCAAACCTCATTCCAACAAGCAAGACTAGAAAAGCTTTTTCCCCCAGGATGTTTGCAGCTGAAATGTTCTTCAGCAAGGCACTGGGCTTTGGAGCAAGCAGGTGCAGTGGCCGTCGAGTTTGTTGCTCCCCAGACCCCATCCACCTGAGGAGGGATGCCTGGGGAGGGATTTGGGAATCCTTATGGGTCCCTTCTGACTTGAAATATTCCAAAATTCTGTATGGGCAGAGTTTCTCTTTGGCTACTTCTGCAGGGAGAGGAGGGCATGGTGGGGGTTTGAATATGGATCAAGAGCAGGGCTTTTTTCTGATTTAGCTGTGTCAGGCACTGGGCTTCGCTTTCACCCCTCCTCTGCTTTTTAGGATCCGCAAAACTCCATCCTTGGCTGCAGCAGCGTAAATCCATGATGGTAGCCCATTATCCTAGCCCCACACAGGCTTAGGTGGGGCTGGGATTTGTCCTGTATTAATATTAATATCTGTTCTACCTCATTACTTCAGCTTTTCCTGTAGTGTTGCCTCCACATTATAGCGGCCAGCAAAGCACCTCCTTGCTGCTGGAGGCTGTTCTTGATCCCATTTCCAAACAGAAGCACTTCTGCTTTGGCTGTGGCTGGGGAAGCTGTGCAGGGGCCGGCTCTTTTTTTCTTCCCTTTTGCCTGCTAATTGGCTGAGACCACCAGAATTTGGAGGACACAGATGTCACTGATAGTTTGCCTAGGGAGCACATTCATGCCCATCTGTTGCAGTCTAGAAGGCTGTTCATATATCCACAAGGCCTTCATTTAATTCTTGTCAGAAAGTAATGTAAATCCAGTTTACCTCAGAGGTCACAGCCAAGATTTATGCCAATGAGCCCCCTGCAATTTACACACACTGTAGTTGTATAGGATGAAAAGAAACCCTTTCATGTTGGTGCATATTAACAAGAAAGCTTGCCTTAGGAGAGGCTTTTTGATTGAGATTCTTCCTTATTTTAATACAGCCAGTTGGGATAGCCAGCTTTACCGAAAGAAAACATCTAATCTTTAAGCCAGAGAGGTAAACTAGCTAACTAACTGAATAAAGCCCCTAGCAAATCTATTGATTTTTTTAAAACCATCTTTTCGCAAAGAAAGGTAAATGCTCTAGGAAAACACAAGCATGTGTGCACTGAAATACTCGGGGAAACGGAATTTGCCTTCTGTGGAAGATGATATTAACTCAATTATTGAAACCTTTGCTAAGTTATCAAGAGCATGTTTTCTTTTTTTTTTTTTTTCCTGTTTTAGTTTTTAATCCCTCAAGCTGCCAAATCCAAAAATAAAGCTGAGCCTGTTGGTTTTGACAGGAGTGGTGGGAAGGACTCCGGAAGGCTCGTGCACAAATCCACGGGAGGGAGAGCAGCCGAGGGTGCTGTGTGACCTGCACGCTCCCTCTTACCTGCTGCAGGTAAAAACACCAGCCCAAATGTTCCATTGCTCTTCCAAGGACAATCTCCTGCGGTTTTTTCAGTCTCCCTACAGAAAGCAAAGGGAGATGAAATACCATGATATGGAGTGAAGGTGAGACCGTAACTCCAACAGCTACAACAGAGCTAGCACTGCCTCCGTATCGTGATTTCACCCCTTGTCTTTATTTAGCAAGAGACTTTGGCAGCCTGAAGAGCTTCCCTAAAAATGACTGCAGCTTCATTAACCTCAGGGAAGCCCCGAGTGGAAGGGCCACCGCACACCAAATTAGGCTGGAGGGAAAAGCAAGCAGTGCAAGTGGTGCAGGTACTCGAATTGAAAATGAGCTGTTAGAAAAGAAACACTCCTGACTACTTTGGTTATTAAAATTGCTTGTAGGAGCAGGCGGAGAAGAGCAGGATACAAAGATGGACCAGGATGTGCCAACTTGATTACAACAGGGTTTCAGAGCTGGGCACCTCTGCTGCTTTAGGCTCAGTGTGGTCTGAGGGTGTTCTTTTCATTTAAGCTGGCTCCGCTTAGAGGGATCCTCCTCCCTTTTCCTCCTTCCTCTTCCCTAGTTTGCCTTCTCCATGGATTTTACCTTTCAGACATTTTAGGCGTGAAAATCAGTATCATTTGCACAGTGTCATAATGACCGGAGTGGTTTGGGATTAGGAGACAGGAGAGCGAGGCACCACAGTGAAAACAGGGCTCACATTCTAAGTTCCAGTGTAACACTTAAAATAATTAAAATGTTTATTTGAAAGTCAAAACAGCCTCAGTCATAAATAACTATCCATTCCTCGATTGATTGTGTCGAGTCCCAACCGAGAGCTCTGGGAATAAGGTTTATTTGCTCCCTGTTGGGATTAATCCATAAATGTAGTCTCCACATGGAACTCATCAGCTCTTTGCTTCCTCTTCATTAGTCTCCCTGGAACTGGAGGGAACCCTGAATAAGATGAAAATTAGGATAATATATTTTCAGAGAGAAAAGGTCTGGCGATCTCTAATTTGTGTTTCAGGACCATAATGCTGTGGAAAATTTCCCGAATTATGTTGTCTGAGAAACCAGCGCTTGTTATCCTTGCTGCATTTGAAGTTTGAATGCAGCAATTACATCTTCTTTTTCTTAAAGCCTCCAGAGCTAATTGCGGTCTTAAACCGGCTAGATTGACTCCCAGGCTTCCTTCCATCCATGGCAGAACTTAAAATTCCTTTCCCTTGACAGATCTTTTGGTCTTCTAGCCCAAGGGCTCTGAAATGTCACAGTATGGCCCATTTCTTATTAAAGAGATCATTTCTCTGTAGCCCACCCAATTCTTCCCTCCGTCCCTCTTGTTCTGAACCCCAGCTCCAATTAGAGGGCAACCACAGAAATGTATTTTCTCATCCCCTGAGACCTTTGTAGTGTTTTTTTCATCATATTTGATGCGAGGAGTTATTTTAATCCGGGCTTCAACCAGAAATGGCGCAGATTTTTTTTTCTCATAATTTCTGTTTTAAAGTGTCTTGACAATTACATTGAGTATTTAAAAGCTGGGTTTGCCTAAAACTGGAGTAAAGGAGCTTTCTTGTCAGCAAGGAATCCTTAAATCCTCAATCTGATGCAAAATAATTTTTATTATGTGTTTTCAAAGAGCATTTTTAAGTGCATGCTTAGAAAACATTTTTGCCCAGGCAGTTTTGCAGCATGTCAGGCTGCAATTTTTACCACTTCAAAACCATCTCCTTAAAGTGCCACTTGTTAGGATTTAAGGGAACTTTCAGAAAGCTGATTAGTAACCATTGAGAGGGTTCTAAAGGCCTCCAGAAGTTTTTGCTGTTCTGCTCTTGGGCTTTAGGCTCAGGTCCTGTGTTTCCCCAGGAAAGCTGCGTGCCTGGTTATTCCCCCCTCCCAGCTGTCACTCAACGCCACAGCTGTCACAAAACACAACTTACAAAGTGGCATCTGTGTAAAGGATGCTGATGTGGTTTAAAGCTCTGTGGTGCATTTTAAGCTGATTTTATGATGCGAGTCATTGTCCCCAGCGATGGGTCTCAAAAGACTCTCTACCTTCTGAGTACTAATGTACAGTTTATTGCACTTTTCTCTATGGTTCCAGCACTTTGGTGTTGCTGCTGTTGTAAATCATTATTTTATTACTCCGTGCCCTTGCTGTTTATTCAATTCTTTGGAAAAAACGTACTTGAAGAAAAATCCCTTGCTTGCTGACATTCATAGATCACTGTTACGGAGCTGGCAGTTTCCCGGTGAGTTAAATCCTCCCAATCCAAGGAAGCCAAGTGCTGTACTTCCACACTAATTTGAGCTTCCCTGCTAAGCCCCGGCAGCTCTTTGTGAGAGTGGCAGCTTGTGTGGCTCACAAAGCCACGGGGCCCTCCTGCCTGCAGTAAAGACCCAAGGAGAGCCGGGCTTAAAAGTCTGATCTGGGGCTCTGGGCTGCAACACGGAGAAGTGGAGCACGTCCATGAGCTCCCTTGGACGCTCCTGGTGCCGTGTTATTTTTTGTAAAGAGAAATATCCCAGTGTTTGCTTGCTTTAGCGCGTCTTCGCAGCCAGTTGTGCTTGTGAGCATTTATTTACAGGCTGTGAGGTGGCAGCTGAGCACAGGCCTTCTCCAACGGGCTCTTGAAGCAGTTTCCAGGTCCCAGTTCCCAGGACTGCTGTCCATGGTGGATCCGAGGCAGGTGTATATGTGCTTGCTAGTCACTCGAGTGGGCTCCCTGGAAAATGAAATTTTTGAGAAATCAATTACACAAAGGAATGGAGTCCGGGCCAGATGGCAGGGATGCTTCATCCCAACCTGGGAGGTACTCCTGGGACAGCCACACACTCCTTCCCACGGGGCTGGGTAATCAGATAAATCAATTAGCAGATGTCAGTGCTGTTAACAGAGCAAGCAACACTGGCGTAGGTGTGTTGGTGGGACTATGCTTTTATTTTCCCTGATGGATACCCAGCAGCTGGATCAGTTTCTCTAGACCTGGCAGGGTGGAGCAGAGGACTCTGCTTTCTGGCTGCTGTCACCAGCTTCAGAGGTCTGTCCCTGCCGAGCCAGAGGTCCCTAGGGAGAGGGGACCTTTGTTAACCGGCATGTGGACTTGGACCTTGCGCCATGAGCAAATCCCATTCTTGGGTCCTTTTTTAGGCTCATCTTTGTCAGTGACAGGTAGTTCAGCCCCATCTCCTGGGTGGACTTTGGGCCATGCTGTAGCTTTGTCCCCAGCCCTGTCTCTGGCCCCATCTCCTTTTGCTCCTGATGGCAGCCCCTGAATGGGCCCTGTGCCTGGTGCATCCACAGGGACGTGACCCCAGCACCCAGCTATGCTCAGTTGGCTCAAACCCTCCACAGAGAGTGGCCCTGGTGGCTCTTACTTGGAGCTAAAAAGATGGGGAACGCTTTCTGGGTTTTCCTTCTGCTTTTTTCCATGGCTCTGCCTCTGGCTGATCTCTTATTTGCTCCCCAGCTTCTCTTATGTGCTTGTGCTCCTTCCCTCGGTCTCCCTTTTACAGCTACTTTTCAAATGTCTTCTTTCTGTGGCGTTTGTCTGCAGAGTCAGTCAGAGCCCCACTGAGTAGCTCCTGCCTCCAGGCTCTTTGCTGATGAATCCCATCTTTTGCCCTGCTCCACCTGCCCTTCCACGGCAGGCTCTCTGATCCTCTCTGCTTTCGCATGAGTGCATCTCTTTTGCCCTCTGCCTTTCAGTCTGGCAGCTTGCTCCTGCTCCGTGCTGTTGAGAGCACAGCCTATCTGCCACCAGCTCCGGGATCCAGCGATCCCAGAGCCGCAGCAGAAAGGGAAAAAACTGCCTGGAAACGTAGCAGCTAAAATGTGAATGTTTTCCAGTCAGCAGAGCAAGCCGTGCCTGTGTGGGTGTTCCTTTGCACTCCCCTTCCTCCTTCACTGCCACAGTGTTTCCCCAATTTTAGATATATTTTCACTGAGGCTGCTCCTGACAATATTGCTTCAAACTGCAGGAACAGCTTTCTGAGTGAAACCGTTGTCAAACTGGTAGGGAAAAGAACCCTAAACCCAAAATATTTATCTTGTGCTTAATTTTTGAAGGCTGCCCGAGTGTTCTGGCAGGTGCTGAGGCAGACACCCGTCATGGAAATGGTGGGGGTTTCCTGCATCACCACTGGCAATGTCCTAAGCACCCGGAGGACTCGCAGTGGGACGTACACGGAGAGCATTCACACACGGGATGGCATCCCCGGGTAGAAGAGAGGGTCTGCACGGTCTGGGAAATGCACACGGCATCCTCCTCTCTGCCATTCAATCCCGGCTAACCGTGTGTGACAGCCCGAGCCTCCCAGGTGCAAAGGGCTTCGGCACAGCCCCGACAGTCACTTCCCTGCTTGGCATGTCACAGCTCCATTGATGGGCCTGTCCTGTCTCCCTGGCACCTCAGAGATGTTCCCCTCACACACTGTCACCGGGACCCTGCCGTGATTTCACGCACTCCTCTAATAAAGTCCTCCGAGGCTGGCATGTATTTTCACGTATTTCCCCTATTATTTCCCCCTGCTTGAGCCTTTCGGATAATTGATGATACTTTAGTTAATCATTTTCCCCCTCCTTTGTTTGCCAGGTAGCTCAGCCTTGAAGGGATCCCTTTCATTTGGACCCCGTGTCTTCTCCGGAGTAATTGATCACCGTGCACCCGGGGACTCCCGCTTCACAGCCGAGTGGGATCAGCGCTCATGAATAACCAGAGCGCCGTGGCCGTGCTGCTGCAGGAGTGCCAGCGGGCTCTGGACACGCTCCTGGCAAAGGCAAAGGCCGGCACGGGCGAGGGAGAGGAGCGGGAATACCGGCGGTGCCAAGGTGAGCTCTCCCCCGGAGAGGCGGCAGGGCTCCGCCGGCCCTCAGCCCTGCCCTATTTTTCTTCTCCGGGCAGATGAGCGTAAGGAGATGCCTGGATTTCGAGGCCGTGAATGGGATGCGGGCTACAGGCAGGCAGGGAAAGAAGTCCACTTTGTTGCAGTGAATTGCTGTCAGTTCTAATTTTAGGCTTCAGTAAACATGAGGCTGTAAGGAACAGTTTAGTTTGGGAAGAACAATGCCCAAAAGTTTGCTGATGCACATAAATTTCAGTTATTAAAAAAAAAAAAAAAGAAGAGAGAGAGAAAGGAAAAAAAAGGATGCAACTTCTGAATAAGGGCACATATTTCCTCTCCTTTCATAGGAACTGGGGGAGGGCCCTCTCTGTTTGTCAGCTTCTCCTCATATATTAAAGAGCTCATTGCCCGAATCTTTATCTCGTAAAATGTGTGTGACCTCTATAAGTGGTGTCCAAGGCAAAAAAAAAAAAACAACCAAAAAACCTTGCAATATCCCTCTTGAAAGGAAAATCCATGCTGCCTAAAGGCTGGAATAAATAACCAGGAAAGGAAGCAGTGTGTTAGCGAGAGCTGTAATAAAAGAATTCCTCATTTGTTTTAATGCCGGCGTTACCTGCTGGAAACCAGCAGCTATTTTGGTATTGCTGTGAAGGGAGAATTTATTATTTCTTAATTCCGGCGGAATTAGGGTTTCCCTTTGCGTGACACGTCTGCGGCAGTGCCCGTTTTCCAGTTTGGTGCTAATAGTGTTCAGTTTTTCCTTGCCTGAGTGGCTCGGCCGTAACGTTAATGTGATCTTTAGAGCCCTTTGTTTGTCCCGCGGCGCGGAGCCGTTGAGAATATGTTTTTCCGACCATCCTTGTTCTTGCCGGGAGGTCAGCTGCCTTTTTCTGAAGCACCTAAGTCTGTTTGTGCTGGAGGGTGGCGTGTAGGTTTCTGTTATGGATACTGGAAGATTTTTTCTCTCCTCTTGTTTTGTTTCCAACAAAGGGTACTTTGTTTCCTCGTCGCAAATTCTTTTAAGTTTTATTACGGCTCCGCAGAATAGGCTCTTGAACTCCTAATCAGGTAGCGCTTTTTTTCCCCCTCATCCTCCTCCCTCCTTTTCTCCTATTAAATGCCACAAAGTATGAGAAATAATCAGTTTAGTTCCAGATAAGGTAAATCAGTGCCCTAATAATCACTCGATTAGACACGGTCCTTCAGGTAAACTGCTTCAGGAAATGGGCGATCAGCGCCCGAAGTGCTGCTCGGGCTTTTCCGAGGGCCGTGTTCCCATCAGCTGGAAGAAAAATACCCAGCAGCGGGGTGGTGACAGCGACATTAATAACTGCTGGGGCTCTCCGCCCGGGGAAGGCAGGGAGGGCCCCGCAGGTCGGCGGCTCTCTGCTTCGGGGGGACCCTCCCAGCGCAGAGGCCGAGGGGCTTTCCTCGCCCCCCTCTCCTGCCGGGGCTGCCTTTGTTCCCCCTGGCTTTCTCAGACCTGGAGCAGGAAGGGCTGGAAGCCAAACTCATAGAAATGGTGGGGAGAGGGCAGAGGAGGAGCGCGTCCTTGTCTCACTTTAGGGGGCAGAATGGGTGTTGGGTGGGTCAGGATTGCTTCTTTATTTCTTTTTTTAGGCTAGAAATCATTCCAGTCCACTTCTGTGCCCATTCAGCCTTCGTTAATTAATGAGTTTATATTGCCAGCGGTGAGAACAGCTCTCTGTTACAAGGGTAAACTCTTGTCCTTGGAGCTGGATCTTCCTTAGGAAAAGACTTAGGAAGTTCAGTCTTTCGCCTTCTGCATGGGAGATAAGTCCTTCTGTCCATAATTTTGTGTTCCTTGACATGAGATGAATATCCCCGTGATGAGGTGGATATCCCTGCTCCTACACTGATTTTCCAGGGAGGGGTGTGAGGGTGGGAGCACGACCCCCTGTCCCCATCAGGTCTGGCACTTGGCCACCTTGCCACAGCGTGGAGGGCTGAGCCCCTTCAGGCACCACTTCAGGAGGATAAGGAAACCGGGCTTTGTGTTAAGCCAAGATGTGTAACGGGAAGATTTCCAAACCCCGTGTTTCCTTGGGACAGCAACAAGTGAGAAAACGTGGGTTGGAAAAAGCGGTAGCGTTGTAAACTTGACTTTTTGGAAGAGGGCCCTAAACATCCCACTTGCTATTTCTTCCCAGGAAAACCGTACCGGTGAATGTGCTGCAATATGAGTTTGTAATATCCTTTCTATGAAGTTCATTTTCTACAGTCCCTGCATAAAGGATTGATTAAAAAATACGTAGTAATGCATTTATTGCGTTGCCTCGTTAAAGCAGTGATGGTCTCTGAGCAGGGGGTTTTCGGGGGATTAATGGCCAGAAGGGGCCAGATCTGCAGCAATGATCACCATTAACCCCATCTGGTCAATAATCCTTGTTAATCCACTTTTATTGGCCAGAGAGGCTGCCCTGCCGAGTGGTTAGCACGGCACGGCACATCCACATCACCCCTGTTGCAAGGAAAATGAGATGTGGGCTGCGGCTGAAAGGAAGGGACAGATCCAAGCCCAGATCTCTGGCGGTGTGCTCCTAGCAGTTGCATCCTTAGTTGGGTCAGGTTGGGGATCCAACCAAAGCTGGTGGAGTGGCTTAGGACCAGTATGGAGAGGGAGCAGGGAGGGCCAAGCTGCTCAAGAGCTTGTGCTTAGTATTCACTATAACCCTTGAGATTTCTGTCTGATTCCTATCTGTTATATATATCTGGTCCAGGTTTATCTCCCAGTTTGGAAGTGGCTTTCCAGGATGGCTCTGCCACTGGCACCTGAGCAAGGGGGCCAGATCTTCTGTGCTGTTGACCCCGTTGTCCTCTCCTCACACAGGGGAACAGATTTCCTCCTGCCTCCTTTGGAGCAGCTCTTCACGCCCAGGCAGCCACCAGCCGGCATGACTTCCTGCTAAAAGCCTTTTTAATGGCTGGAGGCTCCCATTTACCTGGAGGGCAGTGCAGCCAAGGGGAACGGATGGCAGGCCAGCTCCCTTCCCTTCCCTCCCCATGAGGCTGGCGACACGGGCTGAGAGCTGGGAGCAACTGGGAGAAGGCCTTTTTGAGGGATTGGTGCGGCGAGTGCTGCGGCTGAGCCTGCTGCAATCTCCTCACCTGCTCTTTGACCCTTTCAGCTGTGCTTCCTGAGGAGCTGCGGAGCCTTCTGGAGGAGGCGAAGGAAATGAAGTGGCCCTTTGTGCCGGAGAGGTGGCAATACAAACAAGACCTCGGCCCAGAAGACAAAACAAACCTGCAAGATATGATCAGCGCCCGGCTCCCTGACTTGCTGGTATGAAGTTCAGCACACCTGTGGTGTGAAATGTCCCGCCGAGGTGCTCGGGGGGTTTCACGGGGCAGTTCTGGTTCTGTTTCCACTGAGGTAATGCTTCCCTCTTTCCTGAAGAGCTGGCGTGATGGTAAAACTATAATGCCAAACGTTCACATAATGTTTTTTAAAAAACCCATGAATTTGACAAAGACGCTGTGCCTTGTTTAATTCTGCACTGCAAGTAGGTAGTGAGGATCACTCACTGTAGTAGGGCTTGCACAATTCATCCCCTGCTCTTCTTTTTCCAATAAAGTTACATGACAGAATCCCTATGAGGCCCAAAGCTGGCCAAAACCTAGGCAGGAAAGGCAAGGAGTCAATGTGATTTCTCCTGTGAGAAAAGGATGGCTGCGTAAGGACTTGCAGAATCCCAAAGGTCCTTGGGGATCCCGGTCCTGTAAGGTGACGAGTTTGAGCTTAAAGATTAGGAAGTGGCAAGGAATGTGGATTGCTTTTTGCTTTTCTGATTTTCCTAGAGACACGTCGGGCGTGGCAAGTAGAGGACACCTTTTTTCCGTGGTAAATGTAAAATCTGGGCTAAGAGCTATCCCTGTGCCGGGACAGGCATAAAGATGAGGTTTGTGAATTTTGTGGGGAGTTTTTTGTTCCTGTGGCATGTCTGAAGCCAACACCATCCCATTCCTGCCTGTTGTTAACTCCAGGGTGGCCAGGAGATCTCATTTGCTCCTGGGAGCCTCAGTGAGGCCAGCAGGCTTTCTTTGGGAACAACTTGGATTGCTCTGAGCAGCACGGAGCAGTGAGAAGCTGAGCAAAGCCAACTGCAGGGCTGGGAAGTGGGAGCCCCAGCGTCCCCACGTCTCAGGGCTCCCGGATTTCCCCGGGGAGGGTGGGGAGTGGCTCTCTGTATTTATTTTCTTTCTCCCTTTGGTGTGTGTGGCCTCAGACAGAAATTTATGGCGGAGGTCGACCTCCTTTACAATCCCAGCGCGGCTCTCCAACTTTGGAGCGCTTGCGTGCTCCCTCCCGGGATAAACACCTGCAGCAAACTCCCCGAGAGACCTGGCTAGATGGGAGATTAATGTGGCTGTAATAGTGGAGCAGTGTTTGGGGCATTATGCCCTCTCCCCAGGTAGATGGATCTTTTCTGGGATGATACCAATTATTTATTGCTGAAACATCTGTTGATAACTGCAGCTGCCCTTGTTAAACAAAGCCTATCGTGGGGTCAGAGACTATAGGGACCTCAAATCCTCCTCCATGCTAGTTTTGGACTATTCACCCACACCCCCTGAAGTCCATTGGTTGCCGTTGTCTCCAATGTTTCATCCTGCGGTGGAAAATACTTTGTAAACGTTGTGCTGCCTTTCCCCATGTGCTTTGAAGTATTATTTCATCTTCATCGGTAATTTATATTCCAGCGCCATTGTACCATGGGAAAAAGGGAAAACCTTTTTTGTTTTCCATTTAATTGTAGATAGACTGACATTTTGACCTGTATTATTAGTATTAGTCAGGAAAAGGGATTTTTTTCCCCTTCATCCATTCCTTCTCCCCCCTCTTTTTTATTTTAAATAAAATTTCAAGGCAGAGCAAAGGCTGCCTCAGTTCTTTGAATAAAAAGCTGGGGGGGAAATGAGGCTGAAGAGAAGTGATTACAGTGTGATGAGGAAAGATAAAAGTCTGAGCAACTTTTTTCTTCTTTTTTTTTTTTTGGGGGGATGAGGGACAGAAGGATAATTTAATTCCCCGAAGGACAAAAAAAAATTAAGTCTTTATCGATTTATTGTTCGGGAAAAGAAGGAAAAAAGAAAAAAACCCTTTAAAATTTTCCCCCTCTGTTTATTTTAATTTGCCATGCTTAGAATAAGCTCATAAACCGTAATTCATTACATTTAAAAAGTGCTTTGAGATCCGTGAATGAAAGGCACTTCATTACCATAACACACTGGTTGGTGTTGCAGGAGGCAGCGCTGGCTACCGGGGCTCTCGGTGAGGATGTTTCGCTCTGGGAGAGGGCTGAAAAGCTCCATGGGACCGGCACAGGGAGTAAGCGGATTAGGCTGCGGCTTCAAGGGTTCGCCTCGGTGTTGTTGCACTTTAAAAAAGTGGGATCCGCCTTGCCGGCGGCTCCGCGCTCCTTCGGCGCCTCGGGAAGGCAAAGCCACCCGCACCTGCAGCTCCTTGAAGCGCTCTCCTTCGTCTTTGCTGCGGGATGCTCAGCGCCTCTCTGCATCCCACAGAAGGCGCAGGGTTTGGTTTGAATTTTAGGGGTTTTTTTCTTTTTCGTGCCGGGATTCACCAGCCAAAGGCCACCACAGTTCAACAAGCCCAACGCACTGTTTTCCACGTTTTCCTGTCAGGTTTTGGCTAGCAAAGCAAGCCCATCCTGCGGCCCCCGTGGTGGGAATCTGCACTAGGGCTCAGAGGGTGATAGCCAGCATCTGTATCCAAAGCCAAAACTGGGAAACACTGGGATTTTTGTTTTTAACAAGGCAAAGCGAAGCCAGAATTGTCACAGCATCCTTGCTGGCAGGGATAAAGAAGGAGGGATTATATTTCCTCTCTAAATACCACGTGCGCTGTGGGGTTCGGAAGGGGGCTGCAGATCCCAAAGGGAGGCTGCCAGGGGTGCCCTTCCTGCAGATCTTTGCTTTCCCGAGGGATGGAATTAGCCTAACCCTCGGTGAGCAGCCAATAGAGGGCAACATGCCCATGTCCACGGAGGCTTTGATCCCAAAAAACCTGCTGTGGCTTTAGCTGAAGGACCATTCTATGCACTTGCATTGTGGGATGATCCATGCTACATCAATATTTTAATTATTTTTTTCTTCTTTCTTTTTTTTGTCCGTTTGCAAACCCATAGTGATGATGTGGGGCTTTACTTCATTTTTATCGTACCTATCAGTAATTCCTGCATTCAGTCGTGGATCAGGATCTGCTGGGATGGGTACGATGGGAATACAAAAGGAAAAGCCTCCAAGAGTGGGGCTACTCTGGTCCCTCTGTAGGGAGCTATGCAAGCTGGCTCCATGCTCCCTGCTGTGGATGGGGGAGCAAGGATCCTGGCCCTGCTAGCACGGAATCTCATGGGATTTAATGGGAATATTGAAAAGAGTGGAAAATAAGGCCCTGCAGCCCTTGGCTGGGCCTTGGCTAATTAGGTGCTGATGGATTGCCATTAGGGAAACCATTCCAAGGAACATGCCCTAACTGCCGTAGGTGTGTGTGTGGCACTTAAGAGCTGGGAGCCTTTGAAAAAGAAATAAAGAGGGGGCTGAGGATTTAGTTTTCTCCTCCTTCTGACTGTCGGTGCGGTAACAGGAGAATTAAAGCCCTAAATCGTTGCCCCGGGATCTCGGTTGTTGAGGCTGACCTTTTGCTACCTGCCTCCTAAGAGCTCTTCTTGGGTGATCCCAGTGAAACGGAGAGTGATGCGAGGGATGAATTCAAACCGGGAGGGAATCGCGGCACCCCAGCCTCCCGGAGGCTTTGTAAGTGAGAAGTGTCAGAGATTAGGTGCAGGCAGGAGAGCTTTAGCTGTCCAGGGTGACTGCCCTGGTGCTGCAGGGCACTCTGTCTTCTGCTGCCTGTGGGGGAAAACTACAGCAGAATTTAGGTGGAACATAAAAAAATTAAAAAAAAGGGAAGCTGGATCCAGGGTCTGTGTAGGGCTGTCAGTTCACTTTGCTCATGGGTAGGATTTACTCCTGTCAGAGGCAGCTTCCTGGAGTATTTACAGCTTAAAATGCTGTATTCCTGAGGTTGTGTTTTCTCAAGTGGATCGATGTTTTGAGGACACAGATTCAGGGAAGAATCTCTTAGGTTTTTAGACGTTGATAATGGTCTTGCTGTTGCTCCCTCGGGGCGGTTCTGTCACCAGAATTTTGCTATGTAATATCCCCTTTTAATGTGCCACAACAGTTTATACGTGGTCCAGAACAAACCAGGGCTACAAAATGACTGTGGCATCTCCGTGTCTTTGGTACTCATGAAGAGCAGGAACCCCTTCACGTGACTGTGGTCCCCCAAATCCCTGCTACCCTGTTGGATACATGAGCCCCCAGAAAGCCCCCTTCAAGCAGCTTCCTGGGCATTTTAAGAGTTCTTCTTCTGTCCTCATCACAAAATGCTGCTGTTCTTTTTTTTTTTTTGAGGAAATCGGGAGTTATTCCCACTCTAGGACTTCCTCAGTTGGTGAAGCAAGATAAGCTTGGTGGTAAAAGCTGCCCCAGCCTGTGGTGATTTGAGCTGCTCCTACTGGACCTAATGCTGCTGCCTTTGAATTCCCAACTCTCTGCTGCCTGCAGGATGAATAACTTGAGATAATTAACAGGTTCGGGGGGCAGGGGGGGGTGAATTCTCATCTGCTCTGAGCCAGGAGGGAAGTGTCCAGGAGCTGCTGGTTCCTCAGACTGCAGCAATTCACCGTGTGACCGTCCCGTGTGTCAGTCTGCACCTCCAGACACGCTTTCTCCTGCCCATCACCAGGGTGGTGGGAGGCCTAATTCCCTGCTATTTGTGGGGTGGGCTCTGATTGCCAGCTGAAAGGCAGGGATTGATAGAGAAGTCCCGCGCGGTGACAGCAGCTTTGGTCTCTGGGAAGGACGGGCTTTGCTGGCGGCGCGTGGGGTGAGAGGGGGAAAGGCTCCAGCCCAATCCATCGGCGGAGTGGCTCTGTGCTTAATCTGACAGGGGGAAAGAAAACCGGGCAATTTGTTAGGGTTCAGTGGAGTGCTAACGAGGAGCAGCTCTTGGGAGAGGACTAAAGCACCTGGAAGTACGTGCGTGCCTCTGACGCTCCTGCCTTGTGCATGGAATTAGAAATTCTTTGCTGGCCGCTCTTAGTTTCGTGGCTTTTTTAGAAGATTTTAAACCTCGGCTGCAGTTACAAATGAAACGAGGACTGAACCAGTCTGTGACAAGCAGATACAAGCAAACGCAGAAGTCCAGAGCATCCACAAAACTGTGGGGACACTGAAAATCAAATTTTTCCTTCTCCTGCTTTTAATCACGCTGTTTGTAGAGGCGTTTTTCCAAAGGGGATCCTCCTGAGCCCTCAGGCTATGGAGGAGGGCTTGCCTCTGGGATCTTGGCTTTATAAAGAGGGCCGAGAGAGTGGATTAAATCAATATTTCATTTATTTGGGCTTGTAATTCCTCTTACATCAGCTGCCACATGAAGATTTCCCCCTATTTCCTTCCCCTCCTCCTCATCCTCATTTACTATGCACCAATAATTTCCCTTTGACGCTTTCCTGCCCGTCCTAGTGCCAGATGGCCCCGGTTCTGAGCTTCTCCCCTCTCCTGGGAGCGGCCCCCATTGTCAATGCAAAGGAGGCGTCGTGGCTTTGAACCCAAAGCTGGGACCCAAACTTCAGCCCCGGCGCGAGGAGGAGCTGAGCCCGCTAATGCAGGGAGCCGTGCGGGCCGCACACCCTCCCGCTCAGCGCCATTAAGGCGAAACCCCTTCACTTAAAGGCTGCTTTGCATTTCCCCCAATGGTCCGTGTATAGAAATCCGGTGCAAATTTAATTCCCCCACCACCTGATTCCACTTCCCGGCCGCGAGGTTCCTTCCCTTTGTGTCATAAACTCAATTAGGCAGATCCATTTCACGTCGTGGGCACAGATGTGAAAACAAAGTGCGCGCGTACCTCTCTCTTCCTCCCTCTCTCTCTCTCTCTCTCTGGATGCGCCTAAAGCCATAGAGCAAGTGAGTAAATCTGTGTAGGCTGCCGGTTTCTGGTTGTGATGGAGCAGGCTGAGACATCCTGGGGGCCAGAGGGGTTTCCCTGGCTCTGGGCTGGGTGACAGGGAGCCGCTGCCCCGGTTCATCTCGGAGTGGCCTTTCGGGGAGGGTCCCCATGCACGCCTTGGGTGCGTGCCCAGCGCGCCGGTGCACTCGCTGGAGGTGCTGAGGAATTTTCCAGCCACACGAGTTGGCAGGGAATGAAAGGAGCGGGTGTTAATTTCTCGGTGTCCTGCTCGGAACGGGGGGGACGCCGCCGCGAAGGCTGACACGGAACCGTGTCGCTGTGTGCCACACAGCATGCGGCCCTGCCTCCCAAAAAAAATAGCCCCGTTTCTCCCCCTGGCCTGACTTTTCTACATTTTGTGTCCATTTGGGTTTGGAGAGGGACACAAGAGGTTTCGGCATTGAGCGGGGAGTTAAATTATGCAGCTGCAAGACTGCCAAGCCCTTCAGAATAGGATGCTTCGTTTAGATTTTCCACAATGCTATTGAAGTGCTTATTTTCCTCCTGAAGAGACACAAACAGATGCAAACTTCTGTAAACACTTTAGAAATGAATTCAGTGAGTTTGGCCTCTCAGCAGTGCTCAATAGCTGACAGAAAAATGTCTAATTAGTGCAAGTGGAAATAATAGGGCCACTTGGATTCCTTCCATCCTCCTCCAAGTCTACTTTTCCTAGGAACTCAAAGGCCCTTTTGTTTGGTAGGTCACCCTCTCTCAGGCTTTTGTGCTCCGATCTATTAAAGGAAGAAGGGGAGGAAAAAAAATAGATTAGGCGATGCTCTGTGCTTAAATATATGGCCTGTTGATGAGCATTTGGAATGGCTGGTTTGCAGTGTCAGTTTACAGGTGCTTGGAGAGGGGGATTCCTCCATTGTTGGCCGGCACAAGCGAAGTTGTGCCTGCCGGAGCTCCAGGAATCCTTTTCAAGTGCCATCCTCTTAGAAAATCCAACTCGGGCTGAGGAGAGAAAAAAAAAAGAAAAAGAAAAAGAAAAAAAGGAAATTTGTACATATCTGCCTCGCTGAAGTGCAAACAAGCTGGGAAGTGGTTGGGATCGGTGCTGCAGGCAGGCCTTCGTGCCATAGGCTCTTCCCCAGATTGACGTGGGCTTCTCCCTGCACACCTCAGAGGGTGCTACTTGATGCTCTAGTGGGGATTTGGACAAAGATTTCTTGGCAGGCTCTGGAGCAGTAATCTCCTGGGTGTCAGTGTGTGGAGCACCTCCTCGCTCCACCGGGCAGCACGACCAGGCCCTGCCCAGCGTGGGAAGTGATGGGCTTTTGGCAAACGTCCCCAGGCCCGCGTGGACTTCTGCAGCTGCCGTGAGGCTGTGTCTCCCATGGCTGTCTTTGCTGGCCTCCTGTCCTGGGAACAGCAAGGATCTCCGGAATTCCGACTGTTCCTCCTGGGGGTGCGATGGCTCAACTGCTGTGGGAATCCAGGAGAGCTCATAGAGACTTAGTAGTCATTAAGGATGGCCTGCAGGGGAAAACATTGGATTCCCGATTCCCGGCCTGTTTGCCTGTTTGTGGTGTACAAAGGAGTGGATGGCCTGAGCTCCTAATGGGAAAATGGCTACAGTGACCATTTCCAGCCTTCCCAGTCTCACACCCCCCTTTTCAATTAATTGCTGCTGGGCATGACTTAAATTCACTAGCAGCCCACCAAATTCTGCACTTCCAAATACCAGACAGTTAAAACACCGACCCTACCGAAAAATCAGGATTTATAACTACAGCTCAAACAAGACAAACAGCTGGCACCTCCCTATCCTAAGAATGAAAATAGGGTGAGGCACAGGGTTACTTGAAGCTGAGCATTTTCCCGCTCTCTGAGCCGCTGGAGGTGAGCCTCCCTGATGCTGCGTGTGCTTTTTTCCAGGCTTATCTGAAAGCCTCCATCGCGGTGAGGGACTGCGCCACGGCCACCGCCGTGGTGTTCCTGCTGGACCGCTTCCTGTACTGGCTGGACGCCTCCGGCCGCCTGCTGCGCATCGCCAAGGCGCTGCACCGCCTGCATCCCGGCGCTCCCATCAGCCCGCAGCTGCTCATCCGCCAGGCTCGCCTGGCCGCCAGCGCAGGTACGGCTCTGCCTGCTCCGCGTGCCTCCAGCTTCCAGCTGCTGGACTCCGGAGGGGACACTTCGTCCCTCGCCGGGGGCCACGCGCTCGCCGTGCCGTCTTTCCAAACGCGCTTCCCGCTCCCGGCCCCCTCGAGCCCTCCCGGCTCCTCTCACTAGCACAAAGGGGCCGGTGTAAAGGGTTTCGGAGGCAAAAGCAGGGGAGAAAATTGTGAAAGGGTGTGGAAAATACTAATTGGAGCTTTTGTTCCTTAACAAATCTTCCCTGCTGGTTTCGAACAGGGATATCTGAATTGCTGTACTCCTGAGCAAGGGCCTTAAAAAGGAAATTAGAATCCTGGCATTTTCTCTGCACTGTCCCAGCTGCTTTTTATTTTTCAGTGGGGCCACTTGACTATGCAAACAATGTAGATTACAACCCCTTCAGGATAAAAAAAATAAAATTCCATCATTCCTGTAACATGGACAACACCTGAAGGATTTTTAACACATCTTCCTGTGACTGTGCTTTCCGTGGTGGGATGTCACACCACTCCCCAGTCACACCAAAATGGGTTTCCAAAGCCCATGTTTCCTTGGGACAGGATCCAGCAGCGTTGCTGCTGCAGGAAGCAGGCTAGAATACTTTCTTCTGGGAGGGAAATAAGAGCTGGGAATCCCAACAATCTTCCAGGAATGCATAATGTGTGAAGTAAAAAAGATACATTCACAATTTCATGTCGCTGTGCAACCACATATTCCAGAAGGTGGGGCACGTGCATTTCTGGCTATGGACAGCAGCAGTTGTATGTGCAGATGATACCTGGGGAGTATTTTTATTCACATCATGCCACAATACATTTTTATGTTCATTTTCTAGCCTTTTTTTTTTCTTTAATTTTCAATCAGGTAAACTTTTAAAAGCTGAATATATCCTGAGCAGCCTGATTAATGACAATGGAGCAACGGGTACGTATAGATTTCTTTTCCAATTTCATACTTGCTACTTTGGTGTGATTTTTGATCCCAATTTTAACAGTTACACTAGCCTCAAATAAAGCCAAACCAATCCCAGTAATGACTTCTTACATCACCCTTCTCTTTCCTTCACCATTCTCTCTTGAAATGTGGAAATATTACTTTGTTTTTGAAATGTCCGTAATTCATCCTTGTACACCTTCACTCGGGTGGGAAAATACTCTGAATGGACCAATTTCAAGCAATTGGCTGATTTGGGAAACTAAGACAACTCTATCCCCTCAAAAATTCAGGCTGTTGGAGTAATGTTCACGCTCCAGATGCCCACTTATCTTACAGATTAAATAAATACTTTATTCTATATGTTTTATTTTCCTTTCTTCAGGGTTTCTTTTGTGGGTGCATTCAGGTTTCTCTGCAACCGTGAAAATTGGGGCAGTTCAGGGTTCCGTCGGTTTGTTTTCCACAAGAAGCTGAGATTCTCATATGGAAAGGGCCTCCATGCAAGGAGGAGAATCCTGGCAGTTTGCTGGGATTCAGGTTACCCTTGGATGCTTAGAATGACAGGAATATTTTTCATTCTGTGCTGAGTTCTCCCACTCTTCCTGCAGGAACCTGGCGATACGCTGAGGAGAGTGATCGGATTCTTGTTCAGGCAGTCTGCTTACAAATCAGAGGACAGATTCTGCAAAAGCTTGGTAAGGCTCTCTTCTAAAAGCTTCCACTCAAGGTTTCTCCCTGGTGGTTGTTTTTTTTTTCTTAAAAATGTTACATTGGGTATGTGCCAGAGTTTTGGCTTGTGGTGAACACCCCATACCCATAAAACAGCCACAGAAGATGAATTGCACATCCATCTCTTTGCAGCAAGGACCTGGAGCCATGCACCAAGCAAACGAATGGCAGGAATTATCATTTTATTATTAATCTTGCCTGAAGCCAAGGAGCAATCTGAAATGTTCCCTTTTTCCCTGTGCCACTCCATGTTTGCTGATAACGCTTGTCCCAAATTCACTATTCCCAAAGGGAGGCGGTAGCTGATCACAGGGACATCCCAGCAATTTCCTCTCTCAAGACAGGAAAATTCCTCATTTTCAGCATGGTGGACTTTTGTATTCTGGGTTTGGCACTCGAGGCAACAGCCTTTATTTTGTGCTTTTGGTTTGAGACACCAAATCTTCTATGACTGTTGAGCTGAAGTCTTTTATGGGGATAAAATGGGTGTTTATGCACAGCCAAAAGCTAAAGGAAACTCATCAGTGGTCAGTGTCACTGAGGCAAAACATGCCATGCTATGGTTTTATCCTGTTCTGAGGACCTGAGGTGTAAAATAAGCTATGGAAAGCCATCCTTGGCAGTCACCTGCTCAGTGCCTGTTTTCTGATTTATTTCAGGGATGTGGTATGAGGCAGCAGAGTTGATCTGGGCTTCAGTCGTGGGCTTCTTCAAACTTCCTCAGCCAGACAAAAAGGTAGCATTTCCTTTCCACTCTGCATATCCCTGGCAATGCAGTAATCACTCCAGCCTAGCTTTTGTTTCCTTCAGCAGCAGTGTCTCGATTACACACCTCAGCCAGGGTTAACAGGCTGCACAAAGTCTGTATTCCGCGTTGTTTCCGCGTGCCTGCACGGCCTTACCCACACCTTCTTTCCTGCAGGGGGGTGAAAGCAATACTTCTCATTAAGCAGAACCATCTGAAGTGAACCATCCCCGTGGATGCCTCCGGTGCCTCTGACAAGGACAGGCTGATTCCAGAGTGCAGCCACAGATTTTAGCTATTTCTTAGGATTAGAACTAATTATTTTTCCCCGAGCACGTCTGTTTGCGGAGCTGCTCTGCGCTGTCTGTGGTGGGTGATGGATTCCTCTGGCCCTGCAGGACCTGAGCACCTCACACAGCCATCGTGCCTGTCCTTAACAC
This sequence comes from Melanocharis versteri, assembly GCA_013397845.1. Classification (NCBI taxonomy): domain Eukaryota; kingdom Metazoa; phylum Chordata; class Aves; order Passeriformes; family Melanocharitidae; genus Melanocharis; species Melanocharis versteri. The sequence goes on from VZTG01001062.1 coordinate 90,355, forward strand.
CTTTGTGAGGCTGGGCAGCACTAATCTTCCCACTGGAGATGAAGCAGGAGTCACACCATGTGTGTCCGTAGCTAAACAGGAATGTGAGCCTAAGCCTGGCAAGTCCTCGGGTGATGCTTGGAGAGGGTTTGTAATTGGACCCCAGCATAAGATATCCCACAAACCCAGACCTTGTCACCTCTTGTCTGCCATGTCTTAAAGCTTGACCCCAAGCTCAGAACATTTCTGTGTTCTCCATTTCAGCGGGAGCAGGGAATTCTGCAGGGAATTTTGTGAAGGCGTACATTTACTTCCTGGTTTTCTTAATTATTTAGCCTGGCAGGCCCTTAGGTGGCATCAAGTCTTTCAGATTACACTTCCTGCAAGGTGAAATTAATAAAACCATACCAAGGTGACATCTCTGAATTTCTTATCCATGCTTCTCTTTGGATCTTGTTTGTGGGTTTGTTTGCTTGTTTTTCTGGCATGTTCTACGCAGAACCTACTTTATTCAGAGCAGTAAAATTCAAAATACAAGGGAAAAAAACCCGCTGTGAAAATTTTGAATTTCTCTTTCAGGGAATTGCCACTTCCTTGGGTATTATGGCAGACATCTTTGCTTCCATGAATGAGCAAGATTATGCACGCTTTAAAACCAATGCTGACATTGACCTGGTGAGGCTTGGTTTGGGGGTTTTGTGTGTGTGTCTTCAGGTGGTCTCAAATTCATCCACACATTTCTTCTCCTCTGCTGAGAGGGCTGAGGAGACTTCCATTGCTCCCAGTGAAAAAGTTCATTAGCACCTAGCTGGGAGAATGCCTGGCTTCAGGAAAAAGAAAATATTAGGAGTATTTTATAGAGCGTATATATTTATCATATTTATGTAGTCAAAAGTGATGTATCTATGGTAAACCTGAGCAAAAAATGTTCCTGCAGGAACAGACCTGGCTATTGTTTAAGATACGATTGTCCCTGCCTACCCGGCCCCGTATATTTGGAAATGAAGTCCTTGAGTTGAGGTTTTTCCTCATGTTTGCTTATTTTTCATTTCACCAGAGCCTCCTGCAGGAGTTCAGCCACCGCTTGTTATCGGCTGCTGAGGCCTGCAAGCTGGCAGCAGCCTACAGCCAGTACACCCCCCTGTTTGTCCTCACGGCCGTGGTGAGTGTTTCTCCTCCCTCTGGAAGTGGGATTTGTGCAGGGGAAGAGTCCAGGCTGCTACATTTGGCTCGGACGTGGCTTTCAAACAGCGCATCGCACAGGGCATCGTGTCTGTGCTGAGGGTTTGGTTGGTTATGTGGGGTATACGTTGCTCTGAACTGCAATCAGAGCTAAGCAGAGGGGTGGAAAGCTGTCCACAGAGTGAGGATGGGCTTTCAAGCCCCAGGAGTGCTGCTTCTCCTGGAACTGCAGCTGTATTTCAAAGGGAAAAAAAGAGGCAGATTATTTCCTCCAGGAAACATAGCAGCAGGCAGTTAGAGCCGAGCTTTGCTTCAAATTGGTGTGAGGGAAAGAAACATGTTTTTAATTCCCTCGTTCCTCTTTGATCCCCTCCCAGAACATCCGTGGGATGTGTCTGCTGTCCTACAGTCACTCCAAGGACTGTCCCCCGGAAAAGAGAGAGTTCTACTTGTCCGAAGCCAAAGAATCCTTCGAGATCGGGCTCCTCACCAAGGAGGGGCAGAGTGCCATCACCAGCAAGCAGGAGCTGCACAGTTTCATCAAGGCCGCCTTCTGCCTTGCCACCGTGCACCGATGGCTCTATGGAGAGAGCCAGGAGCTCCGTGAGGTCACTCAGCTGTGCAGGGAAGCCCTGGGAAAACTGCACTCCTACAGCACTTTGTTTCCAGAGGAGGAAGATAAAGGGATGCTTGCCAAAGAGATCATGTCTCTGATCACATCCGTGAAGAAGCGCCTGCGAGTGGGAAGCTTCCCAAATTCCGATGCCAGGTCTTACGTCCCGGACAGTTATAAAGGCTCGGTACAAAAACCTGTCCTGCAAGGGGAAACCAGCTTTGAGAAAATCCTTGCCAAGCATTCCCAGCATCACCTGTCAGTGTGCCAAGTGTTTGAAAAAGCTTGCAGGATTCATAAAACCACGCCAGGAGAAATCCACGTGGGAGCTTGTATCACAACCTTAAGAACAGACACCAAAACCATGGACACTGTGTGTACTACTGAAGACACAGTTCACCAGAGGAGAGGTGCTGTGAAAATCCTGAACTCACCAACAGCAGGAAGCAGCTCGGAGGGCCTTGGTGGCTGGAGAAATCAAGACATTGGCTCTGGTGTGATTCAAATTTCCTTCGAAGAAGAGACTGAGCCATTAGAAATGAAAATAAACAATGAAAATGATGATTTCAGCAGAGGGCAAAACAGGAGCCAAAGCACTACTTCGGAGAACTCTTGGTGCAAGCTGTCTAAATCCAGTTACTCTTCCAGCTGGGAGGAGCTAAGCTGTAATAGCAGCGGAGAGTCTCCCAGGGACGGGCAGCAAGGGGAGAAGGGGTCAGTGGAGGAGCAGTGCTGCACCACAGAGCCTGATGCAAACAGTCAGGACGTGCCCTTGCGCTCGTTGCCTCCCAGAGCCTGGCATCCTGCTCCTCGGGAATCCCTCCACGGCTGTGGGGGGTCTCCTCAGCATTCCTTAGAGGGGTGTGCCCCTCGAGCTGGGAGGATGGTGGAGAAGGAGTCTCTCTGCGGAGGAGAGCTGCGGGAGGGAAGACACCGTGGAAGGAGCTCTTCAGAGAAGAAAGCAAAGGGCTCGAACAGTGAGATTCCTTCCCTCTCCATCTCTTACTCCCTTCCTACAGGGCAGGAGGAGGAGGAGAAGTCCTTTTCCTGTGCCGAGCTGAGCTGCAGGACCAAGGACAGCAGCAGGGAGGGAGGCATTGGCCGCTTGGAGTGGGTCCACCCAGGAGAACCTGCAGATAGCACTGAGGATCCCTCGTCTGAGGTACCTGCCCCCCAAAACGGGGGCACTTCTGTACCATCAACAAACATCGGGCCGAAAACAGGCAGTGACTCCTCTGTGCGTGAGTGGGTGAGGAAATCTGCCGTGCTGGGGAACAGATCTCTCCAAGTGCCTCAAGTTGACACCCAGGCAGAAACAGTAGATGACACTGAATTTGAGTTCATCAGTGCGGCAGACTTAGTAAACAATTATCCTACAGCACTGGCTCCAAAGCACGAAGCGACTCCCAGTGTGCCAACAGCTTTGCCCTTGCAGGGAAAGATATCCACAACCAAGCACTTTGACTGTGCCACTACGGAAGAAGATGACGAGAAGTCTCAGGATGTGGTGAGCAGCAAGAGACAATCCAGTTCCTCTCTGAGTTCATGGATCAAATCAGCACAGATACCCACGAGCTCCCCTGAAGGTTCAATCCCAAGGGGAAGTGGTTTTGCCTTCATGCCCAGGAGAACGAAGGACGAGATCCTGGAAGCTCGGTTTCTGAGGGATGATGATTACAAGCAGCTTCTGGCAGGGGTGGAGCATAATTGGCTTGTCCAGAGACTGATGCCTACTGGGATTTTTAGGACCAAAGAGCTTCACAAAGCATACTGTGAGTTCCCACATAGCAACACGTGCCTCCACAGGGAACAAGCTTGACTCAGGCTTTTTAACACAGTATTTTAGTCAGCATTTATTAGGATTTAATTTTTTATTGCTTTCTGCCCCATTACTTGCATTTACATTCCACATGCCATCCCTGAAAATTGTCTGTTTAAGATAATTATCATTAAATTAATCATAAATAACAGCCAGTCCTCAGCACAGGCTCAGAGCAGTCCTGTGGATTTCTCCCTTTCACCTGCAGTGTTTTCTTTTTTGTAGCTGCTCTTCTTCTGAAATACTCCAAGAAATCCGGGCTGTGGACAGGCCAGGAGACAGCCGTGTTCATCGGGGACTACCTGAACGTGGCCAAGGAAGGCAAGCAGAGAAGTGCCTTTTGGATACACTTCCTGCACCAAGAAGAAAGCCTGGGAAGGTATGGACCAAGCAGATTTCTGAAACAAAGTGTTTATCAATGCTGCTTCTTTGTAAATATGGATAAAAACTGTCTGGTACAATTTGCTGTAGCAAGAATATTTTATGGCTTTCCCAAATGTGTTGGACATTTTGGCAATCTTTCCCAACACTCCATGTAACTCTACTTTTTAATTTCTGGGAAGGAAAAGCTGCTTTACTGTTGTCTTCTAACAGCTAATTGCAGAGTTTAGATCATTACTGGAAGTAGCTCATGGATTATTATGGATTGAGAACAGTATTTTAGTACCTCTGAGTCAGATCTCTCTTCAGAGTTACCAAGAGTTGAGTTTAAACATTCCACTGTTACGAAACCCCCATCCCAGGATTTGATTGATGATTTTTCACCTCTACGAGATATAAAAGAAAAAAAACCCACACAATTTTAATCACAGCCTTTTTGAAAGCATCACCCACAGGCAGATTTACTTCTGACAAGCTCTGCTTTGCAGTGATCTTTCTGTATCACAACATCTGGAGCAAACACTGCTCCAGACACTTCTCCTTTTGTTTAGGTATGTTGGGAAGGAATATAAAGAAGAAAAAGGACTCCTCCATCATTTCAGTGACGTGGAGCGGCAGATGACCGCCCAGTACTACGTGACAGAGTTCAACAAGAGGCTGTATGAGCAGAAGGTCCCTACCCAAATCTTTTATATCCCCTCTGCGGTGCTCCTGGTAAGAACTGTCTTGTAAGCAATTCCAAGGACGTGGTGAGGAAGGGTGCCTTGAGTCAATTATAGCAGCAGCGAGGCTGTCTCATTTCAGATACTGGAAGACAGAATTATAAAAGGGTGTGTGAGTGTGGAGCCCTACATCCTCGGGGAGTTTGTGAAGCTGTCCAACAACACCAAGGTAGTGAAGAATGAGTACAAAGCCACGGAGTACGGCCTGGCTTATGGCCACTTCTCCTATGAGTTCTCCAACGGAACTGACGTCGTCGTCGACCTTCAAGGTGTGTATGACAGTGAGGTTTCTGCCTTTCACACTCAGCTTTTAGCCCACAGGTATCTTTGGGGTATTCATTTCATTAAAATTCATTATGGGTCTCGTAGGGTTCTGCTTTTGCTGCCATAGGTGGAAACTGGGAATCGCTGAGGTGACATGAACAGAGTGAGGGCCGTGCCAGGCAGAGAGTCCTGCGTACGGTAATACAAAGGCTGTGGTGTTTGATACCAAGATGTACCATTTCTTCCACAGGCTGGGTGACAGGTAACGGGAAAGGCCTCATCTACCTCACAGACCCCCAGATTCACTCCCTCAATAGCAAGGATGTCTCACGCTCCAACTTCGGGAAGAAAGGAATTTCCTACTTCTTTAATGATCAACACGCGGAGTGCAACGAGATCTGTCGCTGCCTGTCTTTGACAAGGCCCTCGGTGGAGCTGCTGGCCTAGACAGGCACAGGTCAGTCCCACAGAATGACCCATGAGCTGGGCACTGCTTTACCCTACACATCTTTGGGAGCAGGTTGTCCATCAGGGCAGCAAAAAGCTGCCTTCATTCCCCATTCTCCTCTTCTCCCCCAAAGCCCCGATGTCACGCTGCCCCCGAGCGCAAAGGGTGGGATCATTTCTTTGGGGAGATTTTCTCGATGAGAAAGGAAACACAGCATCAAAGTTCCGCAAAAAGATGGGTCCCCAACAGACTTGGCTTTAACAAAACCATCCCCTTTTGTTTCTGCAGCCAGCAGAGATTTTTAGGCTTTTGTCCTCTGGTTTTAGCAATGCTATTGTTTTCTAGGTGATGTTTGTGCCGAGTTGTTTGGAAAGATGCCCTATCCCTGGGCCAACTGATTAGAACTAGGTGTAAAGAGGGAGAAGGAAGAGAAAAAAAATTAAATCTCTTTATTATGGTGCATAAACCTTCAGTCTTGGGGAGCTGCGCAGCTGCGCGGGGAGAAAAATGCATTCAAAAATATAATGCCAGTGTGAATAATCCTTTCCCGAGCGCTGCTCGCAGACTGCTCCAGCTTTGTCAGGTGAACTTGAACCGGGCCATCAGATTTGCGGCCGTTCCCATTGCACACTGTCTGTCACCCCGGGGCATTCACCATCTTGCCTGTTGTTAAGAGCCAGCGAACAATCCATCATTGAGCGGGGCAGTCGCCGGCTCACACAACAGTGAAATCGGCATGTGACGGGACACTCGGCCCCAGTGTCTCGCAGATTAAAGTGATACATGAAAACTCACGTGTTACTGGGAAGATTAAGCCCGTTATCTTGTTGTGCAGCCAATAAAGGCCGGCCTTGTCCTCGGCAGTGGGGAAATGCTGGCTTTAACTCAGTGACAAACGCCGCATAGCTCCGTGCTCCGGCCAGCGAGCGCCAGGCTCCGGATGGCAAACAAAGCTAGTTAGCAAGATCCCGGGAATTAATGGGCGGCAGAGATGCTGTGTTAAAGCCTCCCTGCAGAAGCTTTCCCTGCTCTATAGAGACAATTAAAACCAAAACAAAACCTCCCGGACAATCTCTGCACAACAAAGTGTCCTAACGCGCTGCCAGCAGCCGGCCCCGCTGTGTCTGCTCCGATGGCACACGCAGTTTTGGGACCCCTGACCAGTCATGCCTTTTCCAGCTCCTTCCTGCTCAAAGAAAGAGGAAGAAAATTCATTTAGATGTGGTTCTGAATAAATCCATCCCTGTGAAATTTTAATATTTTGCTTTCTTCCTAATATTTCCGGCCAGCAGCTCATTTCTTGTATTGGTTTTAGGAGACATTTTGCCACCTCAGCCAAAGTTATGGCTACTCACAGGTAAAAGTTAGGGTCAAGGATCAGCTTGTCCAGTTCCCTGTTAAAACAGACGTGGAATAATATTCTACTGGTCTTACTCTTTACAGGCTTGGGCACAATTTCAGATGTATCAGGCACTCTGTCTTCATCCGGGGCTTGGATACTGGAAATCATGGATTTACAACCTCGTTGCCTGAAGAACTGGGGCGCACACATGGCTCCAGACACACAGAGTTTAAATTATTGGTTTGTATTTGTGGTATAAATAGGGGATTATTGAGGAAATAAATAGTTGACTCTGAGGATGGAGAATTTCATATTTTGGCTGTAAATGTCATCTTAGAGGTACTGACAAAAAATTGCTGTTATTTCCTCTGGTTTTGGAATAAAGTAATTTGAACTAACTGAGACATAGGGAATACTTTTTCCTTTTTTAATTAGAAATTAGAGGTTTTTATTGGAGATTCAGTGCTTTGTATTAAGTAACTTGCTACTGAGGTGCTTTTTGGGCTTGATTAATTGCAGCACTCTCCAAATTCCAACCTAAGTACTCGGTATAACCATTGACGGTCAGTCTCTACAAGATGAGTGGAACTGTGTCACGCTGGGACAGTGAAATATGAACTGTAGGGACATCAAGCTTGAGGAAACATGAAACATTTTCTCCTCTCACCTAAACTCCAGGACTTGAGTTTACACCATGTGTAAGTGCTGCTGTAAGTCAGGCACGAAACCGGCCCACTTGTGACAACGTGGTGACACACTTTCCTGTCCTTCAGGGAAGGTATTTGCTTAAAGAGACTTTTTTCCTCCTTCCCTATATGCAGGTATCCAAGTGAAAGGCAGAGTCTTGCTGGCTGTGTGTCGTGCTTGTGCATCCAAGTTAGTAAATTTGATATCCATGGAACAAGCTGATGCAACCAAAGCCTGCAAACAACAGGTAGAATGATTTTCTTACTCGTTTGCCAATAACTAATGACTCTACGGAGCACTTCAGGGAATTTCTCTTAGAAAAGATGCAGTAGAAAGGGAGCCCCTCAGTTATCCCAACAATACAGGGCTGAGCCAAGCTTGCCTCCCTCCCTCTCCCTCCGAGCCGCGGCATCCCGGGCCATTCCGGCTGGCGGAGAGCGGGCACGGGGTGACCCCTCCAGCTGTGAGGCAGCCCCTGCACGCGAGGCAGCACAGCCCCGCTGCCATAAACCCGGCATCAGCTGCCCCCAGAGCCCAGCTGCTGGATTTAGGCACAGCTCCTTCACCAGACACAGCTATTCACGGGGAATGAGGGGAAAGCCTCACGTCAGCAAGTGCAGAACCACAGCCCGTGCTGTCCAATCTCTTCTGCTTGGAAGAACACAGCAGCAGCAGCTTCCTCGGCACCTCCTTCCCACTAACCAGAACCGGGATATTTGCAGCGAGGTGTTGGTACCTGCTGCTGTCACCTGCTGCCTTGAGGGAAGCCCCGGCACGCAGGTGTCTCTTCCAGCTCTGCGGGGAAGCTGGCGGCAGCGTGCAGCTCTCACCCCTCTCCCGGGAGTGACACACGCCACCCTCTTTTCTTCCACTTGGATGAAATCATCTCCTCTCTCCCCTGGCAGAGTGGGAGCAGATGGGGCTGTTGGCCTCCGCAGCCGCCCGCTGCCCCAGCTTGTGTGAGCCCGCTGTGCCTCCAGCCCCCCCAGCCTGCCCGCTGCCCCCTCCAAACAGAACTTAATCCCATTCCCTAATCCCAAACTTCTCTGCCAAGCTGTTCTTAAGGCAGAGTGCATCTTCCATCAAAAGATACCGAGTTATTAGCCATTTGTTCGATGCAGGACACTGCCACAGGACCGGAGCATCGGCCGCACCGAGCTGGGTGCACAGGTCCATAGAGGCAGGCCCAGCATCCCGGGGGGTTCCCGGGCGGCACAGCCAGCGCCCAGGGGAGCAGGATGAGGGCAGGATCCCCGGGGCAGGCAGCAGGTGCCTTTCCTCCCTCGGTAACAGCCCAAACTGCCGTGCCGGCTACCGGGGCTGCCGTCCCCTCTGAGCAGGACATCACGTTAATAGAGGTTGATTTGCAAACGGCGTCGCCCCCCCAGTGCCCCCCTTTGCCTGACTCCCGCTTTTCTGCTCAATGGCACAGATGCTGCTTTGTGCTGCCCAGGACCAGGCAGCTATTAGCAGCAAATCCAGCGAGGGAAATTAATGAAGGCGACTACTAATAAAAGACAGCTCAGGACAGCCCAACCAACTTGCTCCGAGCGGTAATTAACTTTTTTTAAAACTCATGAAGGTAAATATGCCATCAGCTTTGGGCCAGTCTCTCTGCTTTTTAATAAAAGGAGGAGGAGGGGAGGCGAGGGAGAGGGGACGGCTGCGTGTCACAGCCGCCCCAGCACCATCCCTGTTCCCTCCCGGCCGCTGCAAAGTGACCCTCCAAGGATGGCTTTTTTTTGCTCCAGTCAGTTTTTAGAGGCTAGATTTTAAATCTGGCAAGAGTTCTGCCTCTCCTTAATCTGAATTCAGTAGGAGAGGTCATGGGGATGAGCAGGCTGCCAGAATTTTGCTGGACCTGCACAGCTGTTGCAGAGTCGTAGGTAGAAGGCAGGATAGCCTTATATCCTTATATCCTTACATCCTTATATCCTTATATCCTTACACTGTCAGCTTGTCAGAGCAAAAGAGTCTGTCTTAGACTTTAAAACACAAGATTTTGCCTTGTAGTAAGACAACAACCTACATCAGGTTGCAAAAAAGATCCCGCTGGGATTTCTGTTTATGCCAGGGGTTTGACTGTATAATAGATAATGGAGATCCTTTTTGCCCGTGGGGAATGGGTATTTGGGCCACATGGGCCAAATCCACGCATAATACAGGACCAGGGGGAAGACCAACCTGAGGCACCTGAGTAAGGCTTTAGTTTTTTGGTTTTTTTTTTTTTTAAACTGGGTTTAAAATGCGCCAGCCAGCTGAGAGCTGCGTGAGGAGGGCTCTTTAACGATGGCACTACGTGGACAGATTTATGCCTGCCATGAAAGGCAGCGTGCGGCAGCCCTTGGGGTGCTGGTTTGGCTCCTTGTGGCCATTCTTATGCCAAGGAGGGCTGTAAACCCCCCTGGGGGCCTTCGAGCTGCCCCTCCAGCCCTGCCGGCGCAGAGGAGCTTTTATGCCAAAATACAATACACAGAAGGATCATAAACACATGTTCTGGGGCAAGGGGCTGCCATGGAAACCACCCCCAGGTTCCTCACATCATCCAAGGAGGTACTTGCCCAACTTGCATCTCCTGGTCCGCTTCCAGGTTGGCTGCAGTTGGCTCTGGGGACTCCCCGTCACCTCCAAAAATCGTTCTGAGAGAAAAGAGGGAAATATGTGAAAAAAAGAAAGGAAGGAGAGGAATAAACTCAAATTAAGGGTGAAGGAAGGGAAATAAACGCTTTTGGCCACACTCAAATGGAAAGTCAGGACGAGGGTGACTGGGTTAGGTGACAAATCCAGCCTCTCCATCTCAGCCTTTGCCAGCATGGTCCTGCCTCGCCCCTCTCAGGCCCATCTCCTCCGCAGGCATCTCCGACCAAGCCCAGCCTTCCCCAGGGAGCAGAGAAGGTTTGGCCGGCGTGGCTCCCACCCCAAACTCCTCTCCAACCCCCCCTCTCCATCCTCCGACGCCTCGTGTGCTTTTTCCCACGGTGGTTCCCGTCGCCACAGCCCCAGCGGGATGGTAACGCTCCTGCCAACAGGCTCTGTACCTGCGATGGAGGGAAATCCCTGCGGGATGACGCACCTGGCAAGGAGCAGCGTCCCTCCCTGAGGACAGCTGGGGGGAGCATCCCGGTGCTGAGCCACCCGGGATGCCCCTCCTGTTCCTGCGTGGCTCCAGCACCGAGAGAGAGAGAAATGCATCCCATCCATGCCGGCCTTTTGAAGAGCCGAAGGCACCTACTCCAGTCCCTCTTGAAAGAGGGAGAGAAACCGGGAAGGACAATGAGGCCCGACCAGAAAAGACGGAGAGGGCGCTCGGCTTCTTTTTGGCATTCCTGGAGTTTAGTCATTAAAAGGGGTCGTTAAAAGCGAGTGAGAGTGAAAAACCCGCTCCCGACGGGCTGCCCCACACACCGCCAGCGCCGTGAAAGGCTCCCTCTTGTTTTGTTCCCCCTGGCCCGTGGCAGATTTGGGGGGACACAGCTTCATCTTGCTGGCCACATCAAAGCAGTGATTATGCAAATGCTCCCACTTTTTTTTTTTTTTTTTTTAGGGAATTATNTTCTTCCCCTTTTTTTTTTTTTTTTTTTTTTTTTTAGGGAATTATTTATCACACAATAACCCCCCTGCCAGGGGGGGAAACAATAGATCAGGCTAGATAGCACTGCTCGCCCGAGGCTGCGGGGCCGGGGGGACCCCCGCGCGGTTTATTGGCCTAACCTAATTTCACTAATTCTCTTTTCACACATTTTGGGCTTTTTTTTCTCTTTTCTCTCCCCCTTCCTTTCGCGGACGTCGCTCCGAGGGCCGGGTTTCACGCTCCCAGGATCCGGAGGGCACCGGGAGGGATTCGCGTGCTGAGCATTTTATTTAATTAATACACTCAGGCGCCTCTGCTGGTTTTTAATGATTTCCAGGTGTTTGTACCCAGAAGTCACAAAGTGCTCCCGGGAGCATGGGGACGATGATTGAAGGGCCTGGGCGGCCTCCAGCATCCCCCTCCATGGTGACATCCCTGGCTGTGTGCTGTGCACACTGAACCGAACCCCCCGGAATCGCCTGCGACTTGGAATTCATCTGACCCTCAGAGAGAGGAATATCTTCCTCTTCAACCCATGCATTTTTTTCCTCAATAACATTTATTTCCTACGGCCTGCTCGGCGAAATCCATCTGCCCGAAATGTGGTAACTTTATCCGTCCATCCATCCTGAGTTTGCTGTCACCATCTTCTGTACTGAGAGCCAAAGGTGAATGATCAGTAAACTTCCACTGAACTTCCCTCTCTGTCTCTCTCTCTGTTAAATGCTGTTTCCCAAAGAAACTGTTGCCCATGGACCCAGCGACATCAGCTCCCACTGGACCTTGGTTTCACCGGAGACAAGGAGAGGCCCAATCCCGTAATTCCCAGTCGCTGGCACGTAGAGCAGAAAAAGCAGCAACCCCAAAGTTACGAAAATTAGAGCTTTTTATTTATATTTTATCACAAGGACAATCCCTTTGCTCTTCAGCTGTAAATACATACTAGAATAAACTCTGTAAATTATACAAAAAAATACATATTTTCCATGAAATCTGTCTTTATAATAAATAAATGTGAACACGTGTGTGGCTGATCGCTGTAATGTTCCGTGTCTGTTGAGGTTTTCAGTCTGTTGATTTATTTTTAATCTCCTGAAAGAAGGGGGGAGTTCCTTGTCCCCTAAAGGTCGAAATAAATAATGTATGAGGAGATCCTTCCCCATTCCCCCCCTCCCGATTTTTTTTTTCCCTTTTGATAGAGAGTTCAGCCTAAATTTCCACGCTTGCATTCAGCCCTCACAAAGCCTACAAATTATACAATGACTTCTAACCTGGACCCCTAACAAAACAATTTTTTTTTTTTTTTTTTTCCCCGCTTTGCCCCCCCCTCCCGCCTATAAATCATAAGGGACAGATGGCAAAGAGGGGAGCGGGGAAAGGGGGGGACACACACACAAAAGCCCCGCGGTGACAGATCTGGGAAAACTGGACAAAGTGCACATCGGAGAGAGAGAGACAGAGAGA
>VZTG01001062.1:103552-124719 GCA_013397845.1 Melanocharis versteri
AGGCGCAGGCGGCCAATCGCCGCGCCCCGCGCGCCACGCGCGCGCCCGGGGCCGGCTCCCTTTCAGCCGCCTCGTCTACGGGCCCGGCAAGGAAAAGGGAGGGAAGGAGGGAGGGATGGGGGGCTCCCCCCAAACCCCTCTCGCTCTCGGGAGGGTTTCGCCTCTTGGGGACACTTGGTGCTGTGGTAAAGGTGCGCGGTTTCGTACATGGCTTGCTGGGGAGATGCTCCGGGCGTGCGGCTGCTCCGTTTGCATCGGGGCAAACCCGAAGCGGGGGAAAGCCCTGCGCTCCGGGCAGATCAGCGCTGTCAAACACCGCTCATGGGCACAGCACAGGCTGGAGGAGACTTTATAAGAAAACCCAAACGCCAGATTGTCAGTGCACCAGGAAAACCTTCATTCCTTTCACCTCTCTCCCCTTCCAGCCCTCCTCCAGGGCAGAAAGCTCCAGGGAATGGCAGAGCCCGGTGACATTCCTCTGGGGTCGGCAGGCTGGCTCTGCTCCACAGACCCCTTGGGGACACCTTCCACTCTCCCAGGTTGCTCCAAGCCCTGACCAACCTGGCCTTGGAAACTTGCAGGGATGGGGCAGCCACAGCTTGTCTGGGCAACCTGTGCCTGGCCTCCCCACCCTCACAGGGAAGAATTTCTTCCAATATTCCATCTAACCCTGCCCTGTCAGCGTGAAGCTGTCCCCTCTTGCCTGTCACTCCATTTCTTCCTGTCAAAGAAATGACAGTGAGAACACAGAAAACTGAAACCCCAGTACACTCTCCTCCATATGGAAACACCATCAGCAAGGCACTTCGGGGGAGTTGGGCTTTGAAACAGTTTTATTTGCAACTGCTAGGCAAGCCCAAAATAGATGAAAGAGCTGAAACCTCTGCATAAGTCATGCTCAGCACACCACAAACTCACACCCAAATCAGTCCCTCGCTCTCACTGCCCTCTGGGTTTATGGCCTCTGGGAGCAATAGAGGCCAGGCAGGTGCCTCAGTCAGTATCTCTGTGACTCTATAAAACATTGTAACACTCCCCTCACCTCCTTGTGAAAAACCGGAGACCCACAGGTCCCCTTGGCATCCCAGGGGAGCGATACAAAAGAACCTTATTTATTTTTCAGCACCTTAAGGCACAAAGCAGAGTACACCTGTGACAGGGCCAGCCCATCACTCTGTCACCACCCTGCTTGCCGGGATTTCTGTCCTTCCATTGCTGATGGTGCCTTTCTGGGGTTCACTCCAATTCCTGCTGCCAGCCCCTGCGATGCAGCCTTTTTTTCCGTAGGGTTGAGCACAAGGTGACCAAGGACAGGTCGGCCACCATATCCTCACAGCTCTCCACAGGCGCTTGTGTGGTCTGTGGGCAGAGCGAGGGCTGAGCTGCTCGGCCGAGAGCGGTGAGGAGAGGAGGTGGCGGGGGGAGAGGGAGTGGGATCAGGAGTAGGAATGCTGCTGCCGCCACTGCCCACTGCCTGAACTGTCCTCCAAGGGTCAAACTGTTCAACTTCAGCCCCTTTGCCAGACTCAATCCTACTTTAGGGGAACAAAAGCCCAAAGTAGGCAACGATCAAGAAATGGGAGCACAATGATTTAAGCTTACCACACAGCCCAGAAATAAAGGAGGCTGAGCTCGTGTGGGGGAGAGGGGGAGACCTTCAGAAGGGCTTTGTTCGCTGTAAGAAGATTGAACTCTGAGGCGACCCGATAGCCCTAAAAGTTTAGGGTCTGTGTTGCTGAGAGACCTTTGGGCACAGCCCATCCACACGTCGACCTCACAAGTTGAGAGCCGGCGTTAATGGCCAGCCTGCCTCAGGTGAACAGGGGCACGACATCCCGGGAAATGTGGGGACAAAGCTGTGGGGACAGGGTGGCCTGACCCCTCCCAGCCCTGCCTCCCTCATACCCAGCAGCCTGCAGTGTCCTAAGGGTTCAGGGTCCCAGGGCTGCCCACACACGCCAGGGTGCTCTGAATCCCGGCGCCCAGCCCTGGGCAGCACCTACAAACCATGAGAGTGGGGTGGTTCGGCTCTTAAATGGGGTGTGAGGATACGTCCCCACGCAGCAGAGTACTGGGGTGCTCTGCAGAGGGAAGAAATCAAAAGTGCTGGGGTGTGTGTCCCCCACATCCCGATCCAGGTCCTTCCCCAACACCCCATGCACGCAGCAGCGAAAAGTGCTACAGGGTAGGACAAGATGAGGACCAGCCTCCCAACTCCCAAGCTGTATTAGCACATTTGGGGTTTGTTCTGGGATCAAGGCGAGATGGGGTACCCCATAAGCGCTGTCCCGGCATCCTTCCCTGGCTCCCCCCACCCCGGCCCTCGTCGGGGGCCGATTGTTCCCGGCAGATTTGCATGGCAGGTGCAGGCCTGCGGAGCGATTTTGCAGTCCTGGCCCCCCCCCGCCAAGAGGGTCTGCCTCCCCCCCTTGTGAAAAAAGGCTGCCGGTGCCTTCCTTTCCCATGAAGAAGAGAAGAAGCTTGAGGATCGCGTGAACACGCTTCAGTTTTCTTATTCTTTTCTATAGATGTGGGGAAAAGAACAGCCGATTGTGTGAAAAACCCAGTGCCTGCAAAAAGGGACATTGGCCATCCAGGCGAAGGTGCGCGAGGGAGAGCACTAATCGCTGAACCAGGAGACAAATACGATTACCAGCTCCGAGCCTTGAGTCAGAAAGTCTCATAGACTTTAAGATGTTAATCCCCAACATAATCCTTCCTTTGGCGTGTAGGAATAGTGCAGCCACAAGAGTTGTTTTGTTATTTATATTGGCGTTTAATAAAACTCAGCCAGTGGTGAATGGGCTGCCCACTCTCCAATGGTAATTAATTCCCTATTTCAGTGACCCAATTGTGCTGGGATAGAGCAGTGGGACAGTCCCACTGCCCCAACCCGCCTTTGTGCAGCTACACGGCTCTCGTGCTTCAACAGCTATGGAAACTCATTCTTTTGATGTCATTCAATGAGTTTTCCTTGGGCATCTTCTAAACTTCAAGGACCCTTTTCTTTCTCGAACGCCTGAAAAGCAGGACTAGCTTGACCACCTCTGTAGAATTTAATGATTTGGTGAAAGGGCCTTTTTGGGGGGGGGTTTGTGTAAGGAAAGAGAGAAAGAAAATTTGGCAGGCTGGCTATCAAACAGGGGGATATCCAAACTTGGGTGTGCCGAACTCACTCGGCTCTTAATTTATACAGGTCTTAAAAGCCACTTTTCCTTACTCAGAATACTTGGGGGCTTCTCTTAGTCAAGGCATTTCTAGAAGGGATTTGCCAGTGAGCAATAACTCTGTTTTACAGAGCTGAGTAAAGACACAAATGGTGTTTCAAGAAGGAATTTACACCCAGAAAAGGGAAAAACACCTGGATATTTTTTTCCAGAAGGGAAATAATACCAGATACCTGGAATAGGGTACTGGTATAAAGTACGTCTGCAGGTTTATACTTTTTGACTGTGTGGTGAGGTGGCTGAAAGCAAACACGTGAAGAACATGGAGTTATCCTGCAGAGCCACCCCGGTCCAGGCAGCCTCTTCTATGTCTTTATACACACTTCCAAAAAAAAAAAAAAAAAAAAAAAAAAAGAGAAAAGAGAAACATCAGCTGCCTGGGAAAGCCATCAGCATNGCAAGTCACAAACAATTCAGGATTCAACTAAGAAAACACAGAGTGAACCATATGGCCGGGGTGGCTCGAGTTGGCTGCATTTTCCCTCAGACAAAGAAGGGATTGAGAGTTGAAGGAAAGGAGAAAAAAACCCAACTTTCCGGCTGATGAAGCTGTTGTCTGGAGGCAATGATCCCAAATCTCAAGGCTTTATTCCAGGCTCCGACTGAGACGTGATATGTCATATGATTAGCATCTTTCATATTTACAAGAGTAGTGCGGGCTGCCAGTCTTTAGAGAAAGGCGAGAGAAAGAAGGGGCATATGCTGAAATGGATTTAGCATTTGAAAGAGAGAAAAGAGAGCGGATAAATACACTTAAACGAGGATTTAGTTTTACTCCCGTTGAGTTCTAATGGCTTGTTGATTGAGATTTTAGGGAGCTGGGACAGAGGTGTCAGCAGTAATTTAAAGGCGCTATTCAGCCCTCCCCCGGCGGAAGGAGCCGGCGCTGCCCCCTCAGGGCGGAGCGGTGCTGCGGCCGTAGTGGCGGGCTGGCGGGAGGGGCGCATCACCGCCGTGGCGGCTCCCTCCGCCGCGCGCGTGGCGCCATCTGGCGGCGGCGGAACCCGCGGGAGACTGAGGCACCCGCGCTCGGGAAAATCGGGAAGCTAACGGGGAATTCCCGGTGAGTCCGGCACCTGGCAGAAGGGACACCACTGCAGCACTGCTCACAAGCACCGTCCAGCCTGGTCTTGAACACTTACAGGCACGGGGGCAGCCACAGCTCCTCTGGGCGACCTGTGCCAGTGCCTCGCTATCCCTAATATCCCAGCTAAAGCCATCCTCTGGCAGTTGAAGACATTCGCCCTTGACCTGTCACTCCATGCCCTTGTGACAAGTCTGTCTCCAGCTCTCTTGGAGCCCTTGTAGGCCCTGGATGATACTTAAAGTTTTTTTCCCAAGAGCTGGGGAAGGGGCCCTGTAATCATTATAGCCAAGTTCCTTCCTGGATGTGACCTACCTGCAAACATGGAAGGTGGCAGAATTGTTCTAAAATACCACGGTGTTTAATCTGAAGAACAATGAAATACCACTAATATAATTAACTACATTGTAAGCGTAAAAGGATTTCACTTCTCAAGCAGATAAAGTCACTCTATTTATGATTATCAACCAAATAAAGTCACTTTATTAATTTTTAGTCATATAACCACAAGGTCAACAGAACTATCAGTGCACTGAGATCCAAACATAAATACCCCATATTAAATAAATACTAGATTAAAAATTACCAGAGTTATTGCTATAGACAAGCAATTAATATTTTGTCCATAAAATCAACACATATTTTATTTTTCCTTTTTCTTACTCTGTTCTTCTTCCTCCCAGTTCTCCAAGTAAGATTTGAGAATGTCATTTAGCTGCTGCTCACACTGGCTTGCATGTTGTAATCCATTTTCCCATCCTAAAAGCAGCAATAAACAGGATAATTACATCTCTCTTTACAGCATCCGTCATGGAATCAGCCCCTGACAATGCCAACATCTACTTCCCCAAGAGTATTGACTGGCTGTGATATTTCTCCTTGGAAAATGGTTCTTTGGAATTCAGTCACTAAAAAGACGCTTTGTTTGATGTCAGCCTAGCAGGTAAAGTCCCATTACTGGATAAAAAGAGTTTGCAGGCAAAACTGCAAACGTGCAACTTGCACATTCTTGCATTTTCCTGAGATAGATTTTCTATGTAATACTAAAAATCAGAGTTTATATGTAATGAATATAGTGGTTGCTCTAGTGTACGTACCTTTTATTTTCTATACTATTACATATTGTATGTAAACACTTAAAGGTGTATTACACGTAGTCTAATTAAAGAAAACGAGGCGCACGGTTTCAAAAACCCCAGAAAAGAAACTATTACCTTTGCAGTGGTGAATTACTCTTCCCCACAGCCTGTTCCTGCTCAGGCAGGGCAGACTTCCCACAATCAGCAGGTGCCTCTTTGCCCTCGTTAGTGCCACATTCATCCTCTTCTCTGAGTCTATGAACCCAAACTGCCTCGTCCTGACACAGGACAGGACGATGACTTCCCTCTCGGCGCCTTGGAACGCGTCCACCGTGGACACCTGGACAGGCTTGACTTCAAAAGCCTCGGAGCGAACCCCACTGAGCAAATTCTGAATCTGTGGGCAAAGAAACAGGGAAGGGGATGAGTTTGGCTACTCAGTGTACAAGTGCATTTAAGAAAACAGCTTTCTTGATTTTTATTATTGATTTATGATACAAACCTTATACATCTGTGATTTATAAAGGGTAATCACACCAATAGCAGCTCCTTCTATTCCACTTGCAATCAGAGACTGGATGAGCTTGACTGTAAAATGAGCTTCTGCCATGTTATAAAAGCTGTTGTCTCTTTCAATCTGGGAAGAGGGAAAAAGATTCCCAAATTAGTTCTCACCAACAAAGGAAAAAGAAATGGAACGGAGGAAAAACAATATTGACTTTTTATGTAAGAAGTACATATAAGAAGTGTTGAAGAACTTACTTGCTCCGTGCCATGAACACTATAAAAGCAGAGTGTTGGAAGCCATTCCAATAAAGGAGCCCTGTCCTCCTCAGAAATCCCATCGACGAGGTTCCCTTCGTAGAACAGCTCGTTGGCGATGGCACTGAGGGCAGGGTGACAGCGGTACTGTGTCCGAAGAAGAACTGGGTTATGTCCCTAAAGAATGAGGATAAAGAAATTAGGACTGGGAAGCGTTCACGTGGATGGAGCTCAGAGCAACCTGGTCTAGTGGAAGGTGTCCCTGTCTGTGGCAGGGGTTTGGATTAGGCGACCTTTGAGTTCCCTTCCAACCCAAACCATTCTGTGATTTTATGATACTTTGCAATGCTGAAACACTGATCCTCTGACACCTGAACCAGAATTTCCCCGGCGACTTCAGGGGACCTACAATTTCACTCTCCACCTGTTCCAAAGGTGTGTTTAGCAGCACCTACCATTAAGCAGAGCCGGTCAAAGAGAGTCTGCTCCAATCCCTGCTCATGAACACTCTCAGACCCTTGAATAGTTGGCGGCAGTTGCTTGGGGTCTCCAACAAGAACAAGCTTTTCACACTGAAACCTAAGTAAGAATGTGAAAAAAACAAGAAAAAAAAGCGTTCTGAAAAGGAGGTTAAACTGTTCATAACCAAAGTGCGTGCTGTGTTTCTGTATCACATTGCTTCCCATCAGCCTCCCTTCACCCCAGTTTAACAGCACCTAAGGGCAGGCCTCAATTTAAAATCACTCTTCTTGCTCTCTGAGGCGAGACCTCGGGGTTCACGTGCTTGAAAAGGTGTGGAGTTTGGCACTGTTTGGAGCTTGTGTCCCTGCTGAAGCCCCACAGGAAGGCTGTACCTGGTGATGGGAAGGAGAGAGGCAGGTTCAGTCATCTGGCTGCACTCGTCCAGCATCACCACAGGAAACCTGAGCGCGTTCAGACAAGGGAAGGGGCAGGCAGCACACGTCACTCCCACCACTTTCACCTTTCATGAGCGAGGAGAAAATGGGTAGGCAAAAAGTTAAGATCATTTCATAGTTCATCTCTGTGCAGCACATAACTATAGCAGGAGAATACACCTCAGTTTATTTTCAGAAATAAAACACTAAGCTATACCTGTGGAATCAAACCTAACATTCACTTTATATTTCAAAACCAGGAGCTTGGCAGGTGCGAGAGGGGATTCCCAGCCTCCATTTGCTGGGCCCTGTGGATAAGACACAGCAAATCCCTGCTTTCCCACCCCATCTCTTTGACTGTACCTGTTGCAGAATAGTTTTATTGGTCCCCAGTTTATGCTGCTCAATGCTCTTCCTGACATATATTTTTTCAGCTGGAGTCAGATCTTCTTTCATGAGAGCAAGCAGCTCTTTCAACTGCTCGTTTTCATTTCCTGAGCCTGCATGTAAACTTCAAAGAAGATTTTGTAACATAACAATACAGTAACTGAAAATAGCAGTGCTGGGAAAAATAACCATACTTTATACATAACAGCACTTTACAACAACCTACCCCAAATTGCTTCAGATCCCTCAAAGAGGTTTCTTACCTATGGGGAAGAATTGCTTTTGTGATCTTCCTTATACTTCCCACTCTTATAAAATTCTCAAATCCAAGATCGAGCAGACTTTAAAGAAAAATAGATGAAAAACATTACGGAGATGGAAAAAAGAAACATTGAAAACTTTAAAAGCGGTTTCAAAAGACACATCAGAACACTGAGGAACACAAACTTTGGTGATTAATGAGAGAAAGTACCTCAGTAATTCAAGAAAATCCGAATAAATTACCTCATGATGATTTGCCTCAAAAATGCTTAATGCCTTGATGATTCCCCTCTCATTGTCTTCCATATGTATCTTCCCTTCTTTTTTCCTTCCAAACCATGAGTTTTTTATTTCATGTTAACTTCATGCTGAATTTTCACAAATCTGATTCTCTGCCCCTCCTTCCCCTACTGCTACATCCCAAAGATTCCTGAGCAGTATTACTTTGTCATGATGGATTTTAATGGTAAATTTGATGAGAGTAGAGCATAATATTAGTCTTCTGTAAATGTTTTGTGTAGCTTTCACTCTTTTAACTGTGCAAAACAGCTGAGGTAAAATTAAAGCCTGTGTGTGGCACTTTTTAGGGAAAGAAATCAATCTTTTTGATGTGTTTTACAGGAAATACCAACACAATTATCACTACCATGTAAGTGCCTTATTGGTTTTGGCAGAAGAATCCATAAAAGCCTCAGTAACTGACCCCAGCAGTATCCTGTCCACAGCAACGTTGGTGGAAGAAGCAATGAGAAGTTTCCATGGAGTTGTCCTTGGACCCTCCGTAGCTTCACTGGTTTCAAAGAGCTGCACGAGGAACAAGATCACCACAGACAGCAGGTAGCTCTTGCCAGCTCCAAAAACACCTGGTATTTTGGAAGAAAAAGCCCACGTTACAAGTGAGAATTTCCTAGAAAGTTTGAATCAATTGCTTTGACTTCAGTTATGCTGTGATTTCTGTAAAAACATTGCATGGGCTTGCTTCAGCAGCTCCCAGTATCCATGGGCAACCAGTTACCTTACACTTACAAAACCAAAGCTAATATATGATAAAAAGTGTTTTTAATACGAAAAGAAAGAAGCAGAAGATGCTAAATAGCTCTGATTTTGGGCATAGATATTTCTAGGGAAAACTTCTTGTGCTTCAGTGAAATCCTGCAAAAGGCAGAATGAAAATTTAAGGAGCAGAAGCTCTGTGCTAACAGAATGGATGTATTAATGTCATGGCCATTATCAGAGGAGCTGATTCTGGCATTTCATATTAATGGAATTTCACATCAATCAGCATTTTGGCAAAGATACAATAGCAGCAAATGTCACAATTCTTGGCTGTGTACCACGTATGATTGTGATGGGGAAGCCCTGACGTTCTTCCCCTGGTTTGGGGTTTTCACAGGAGGTCATCATGTGGGCTATGTGAATCAGTGATGCTGCTTGGTCTGGGTTCAGGGAGAACCTTTGGATCATCTCTTCAGCCACTCCCATTGCCACTTCAGAGCTCACAGGGCCAGACAGCATTGAGCGTTTCAGGCTCATGGCAGGTGGAGTAAATTTCCTTTTGTTGTCTCTTTTCGTAGCATTTTCAGAATTAAAATTCCTAAGAAAACACAAAATAGCCAGAAGTCATGATATGATATAATTTGTACCTCCTGGTTCAGATATTCCTACACTGGACTGCTGCTGTTTTATGACCTGCTCACAGTATCCCAGAACAGTAACTCACATTTTCAGGAGATATGGGATCAGTGGTAACGTGGATGGATTGAAGTGCTCCTCCATGTTCCTTAAGGATGCCAGCTCACCACTGGCATTACAAACCAGCAAGGCGTGAACACACACTGGAAAGGCCACAGAAAAATAAAACAAGAAAGAAATTAAATGAGCAGAAATTTCAAATCAGCTAAATAAATGAATTATAAAGTGCCAAATGGGTAATTAACTGATTTTATCTCGTTCATTTACAAGACAAAACAACCCCAAAGCTTTAGCTCAATTCAACAGCAAAACCAAGAAACTTTTGCAGAATGACAGATTTAATACATGGCTTTCTATATAAATATAAATTTTACAGTGAGTTGTATGAGGTTTCTGTATCTTGTTTTTCAAGGACAGTAAAAATATATTCCTGTTACTTACACTCTGACAGTCAGTTTGCATATTATATTATATTACATTATATTACATTATATTACATTATATACTACTTTATTTATATTATTCTCATTTCTTCCCCACTCATTTGGAATTTACCAGGTACTTTGCAGGTTTAATTGGATTAATTACTGTATTCAAATTATATGTTCAAACATACAAGGAAAAAATACTGTGGATTAAATCATGTACAAGATTTGAGAAATTCTAAGCTCATCCTTCATGGCTTGCTGGATTTTTCCATAGTTGTCTCCCATAGTTCTGAATAACTTGCTGTGGAACTCACTGTTTGATCTCCAGTTGGAGGGACTGTAGCCTTTCAGTGGCAGCAATTCTATTTCATTGTTGGAGGATGGTCCAAAGAAAGCGCTGCTTGCAATGAAAGTATCGATGGGATCAAAGTTCAGAGTCTTTGAAACAACCCAGATGTCATCTGCCAAAAAAAATACAGAGTCCTCATAAGCTGCTCCTACTGCCACCTTTGAAATCTGATGTTTAAGGTGTGCTTACCTTTGCTGTAGAGAGAAGAATGCTCCTTTCTGCTTAGTTTCAGGTATAATTTGGGTTTGGAGTCACCATCAAAGCTGGCAGACGTATTCATAAATTTCTTGAACTTACTGTACCGCTGTGCTGGAATTTCAAAGGCTTTCCTGGGAAATTGTTATTTAAGGAAAAAAAATATGTAAATAATTGGCACATTTTGGATTCAGCACCAAAAATAAGAAACCTCCACAGATTGGACCAAGTGGTTGTACATCATGTTACATTAAGAAGTTTTAAATACATTTATCTTGACTGCAAAACTCCCTCATATTCAGCCACAATTAAATAGCTTCCTCTACAGCTAAACAGCACAGAATAGCCTTTGAGATGACTTCTGGCATTAGAATTAGAATCTTGAAGAGAACAAATCAAATTCTCTTACTGAGGATTAAATGAACAATAATTCAAATGCAACAGTTGTAACATTAAGCAATTGATCAAGTTGATGGTCAGCAGTTCTGATTCTTGCTAAAAAGAAATTACACTGCTATAAACATTATTCCTTCACTAATTTGGGTCTTGCATTTCTTCACAGAAAGAAATCTTTAAATATAGTGAAAATATGTTAAATCCTGCTAAAATCCTGAGCTACTGGAGTATTTATGAACCTTGAATTCACACAGCACTTGAGAGAAGTGCACAGCATTTCAGGATACCTCACCAAAAGCTGGCATTCCTCATAGACAGCAATCTTTTGACTCCTGAGGTATGTCCCAATACTTTTTGTATCATGGAGCACTGCGCTCGGTCTGGATTTTGTCTGTGTAGGGTTCACATCTTCAATCCACTTGAAAAAGGAACACTGCTCAGCTTTCGGGGCATCACAGGCATAAAACAAACGACCCTGCAAGGGAAGGGAGGGGGAAAAAAGTCCATGAGCACTAAAACAAGCAAGAAGAAAAGAGAAAGCGATGGACACTTTCACGCCAGAAGTGTAAAAACACAAGGAATAAACAGCACCTTGTTTTGACCTTCTTTTTTAACCATCACCAGCTTAGCAGGGTGCATGTGGTTGCAGAGTGGAGCACAGCTTCCTTGGCTCTGGCTTTGCCCATCTTTCACTGCAGTGTAAAATGATATATCCACTTTGGAGAGGGCATTGTGCAGTCTCTGTGCCAGCTCAAACAGCATTATGTTCAATTGCTCTGGGTAGGGAAAGGAGAGCAACAGAATCATTAGCACAGCCTAAAAATGCTTACACAGGTACACAACATTAAAACAAATGTATTTTCACTGGAAGAGTTCCATCCCAAATCAAAATACTTAATCTGAGTCCTAAAAGAAACCGTGTGACCTGCAAAATCTACTTATTCCAGGGGAAAAAAAAAGCTGAGGACTCTTAAGACTGGAAAACAGCAGGAGGTTACATAGTTGAATAGCATTGTACTGTCCTTTTGGTTTGTCTTTGCAATTTTGGGTATAGACCAAATATATTTCAGTATATATATAAAAACTCAAATGTACCCTGTTGTTCTAACAGGCAATGTTTAAAAATGACAGCATTTCACAGAGCAGAGTGTGAGACTTACCTGTCAGAGCAGCTTTAAAAACCTGCTTGTAGTGAGTGTGAGACTGAAACACAGCTGGGATGGAAATCTTTCTTTTAGGAAGATTAGCATGTTTCACTTTATCCACAGGAGGAAAAGACAACTCAGAAATTGTTATGTCCTAAAAAGACCCAGGAAAATAAGCCATTAAAACCTGCAAGACCTTGAATAAGACAAATTTTGCAGATTTGTAAAAATGCATATCCCTAGAGGTTGGGCTACCATTTAGAATGCACCATGAGGTAAAAATTTTCTCCTTGCCAAACAGCCTGTATTTATAATAACACAGATAATACTTTCAAAGGTTTTAGAGTAAATTATGTAGTTCAAAATCATGTTTTTCAGCACTAGGCATGGGGAAGGAGCACACAAACACCATTTTCCACACCATTTTTGCACAGAAATAAATTAATCATAGCTGTCTTCATAAGCTCTTTAAGTGCAGTATATATGGATTTTACATATATATATATATTTGTATAAAAACACACACAACACGTATACCAGTGTATATATGAAATATATTCGTTATTCCCTCACCTCTACTTCACACAAATACTGTACTGGATGGACAGTTTTAAAGAACTAAAAAACATTGAAAAAAAAAAAGGAAAAAGCTAACATTTTCTTAAACTCTCAAAACCATCTGACAAACTTTAAAAACCTGAGTTGTGGTTGGTTTGGTGCTTTCCCCCAATTTACTCCATTTGTCTGCTGGTCACAAACAGCTGTGCTAAATTTTTAAGTGCTTATTCAGTGCCACAACTTGACTTTCACACAACTGAAACTGAAGGAATTTATAATATTTTGAAGTCAGAGACTGTGCCTTGAAGCAAAAATAGGTGTTCATTAAAATGATGCTGATACCACAATTAAGAAAAACCCTTCATGCACACAATTTCTTACCAATTACAGATGACAAAACAGCCTAACAGCTTTCCTTTCATCTTCCTGCCATCAATATTCATATTAAAAATCTAAATCTGGCACTGTGTGTGCCAAGGAATTACCTTTACAAAGGATTAGTCACGGCACCTAAAGAACATTTTTTTGTGTCACTACATCGGTAGAAGCGTTTCATCCAATCCTAGTGATACTATCTCGCAGGAAATCAGATAAATGCAGTCCCTTTGACCAGAGAAATGTGTTTGTGTCAGGGATAGCTGTGTTTGCTGGAACAGTTACACACCTGGCCATCTCCTGTTCCGGCGTGGCAGCTCAGGTGACTCAACACCTTTTGTGTGGCCGCAGCCAAAGGTGTCTGCCTTAAGTGCAGGGAAAGTACCTTCCCGTCTGAAACCAGATCGGGGTGGCTGGTGTTTGCACAGCGTTCCCCAGGCGAGATCCCGGCTGGCAGGAGCAGTGCAGAGCTGGGAGCACTTGGGTTCATGGCCCTGCCCTCCCCCGTGTCACCCGGCGGCGTTCCGAGGACGCTCTGGGCACAGATGTCATCATTCTCTTCCCCGGCAGCGCTGTTCTCAGGGATCGAATCACACTGAGCACTGCTTTGATACTTCAGCCACTTGCTTTGTCTGTGCTGGGCAGTCACATTAGGGAGCACTGGCGGCACAGGTTCCCTTTGTCCGTCTTCCGTGTACTCCCCAAACACAGAGGTTTCATAATTCCTGTCCTCGGGGCCAGGAGCACTGCTAGGAAATGCCACTGACTGGCTGCACAAATTGCCTCCTGAAGAGCCCCAAGATTGCTGGACCTCCTCGCTCTCAGTGGGGTAAAACACGTCAGGAATCTCCTCGGCGGCAGGAAGAGTGATAAATGGAGTTCGTGTTTTCAGCATGGGTTTGAATCCTGGGAGGCTGCATTCCTCTGGATAGCTGGAGTTCTCCCGGGCTGTGGGGCAAATACAGCTTACCAGCAACTTGTAGCACCTAGGGATGGCACTTCAGATGTACAAAAAGATAAGGAAGGAATTCTAAGTTCTTCCTTTTACATCCTGTCTTCTAACCGGGAAGCTCTCTGGATTGCTCCTGTGCAGTATGACACTAAATGATGGATTTTGTGGGATTCTTTTAATTAGATTTAATTCTTTGAAATCTCCCTATTCAGAGCACACTCTGCTCATATAAAAGACCATTATTTAAACATGGCTGTGTTTTGGAGCTCATTAATCTGATGTCACTGACAGCTGCCAACTAGAAAACACCCAGCTTAACATTTGCTGCTTTTCCCAAAAGATAACCCACAAAACTATGAATTAATATTAAACAATGCAGATAAATAAGCTCTTAGTACCAAAAAGCATCCTTTTGACTAAATTCATTATCAACAGTGACAGTCATAGATAGGTGTCAAATGGGAGAGGGTCAGAGGACAGCTGAATATGGAAGAACACTAAAAGCAGGTAAATAAAAACATAAGTATCATTTAGAAGCTTAGCTTACAGCCTTTTTGCCCCCAAACTAGAAGCTGATTTTTCTTTATAAAACTAAATCCCTCCACTGAAGTCTTTTTTAGGAGAATATAATTGGCAGAGTAACTGTCTGTGATAGCCCAATTCATTGTGCTTCAAGAATCCTCAGAGATTTTCCAACTAAACCACTGTGAAGTGCCAGTATAAACTGTAAATTCTTACTGAAAAAAAGATCTGGGAGCTCTGGTTCACTTGGTAAGATCCCATGTGTCAGGGGCTCCCGGATGTCTCCAATAGTCTCCTCACTTCCCCAAGCTGGAGAAATTGCAGAGTCTGGATCAAGTGGAGAAGTTGGTTCTGATGAAACCTACAGGTGAAGAATTAACATGTCAGGTGAATGACTGGAAAAAATACCTGATTACAGCTCTTTTATCTGTATTCTCTCTCTCATAATTCTCAACAAATGAAATGTCTCTCAGAGCTGAGATAAAACAGCTTCAAAAATAAGAAATTGCCACAAACACACAGGAAATAAAGCCAAAAATATCTGCGGGAGACAGTCAATCCCCACCTTGCCAGGTTCCCAGGCAGCCCACTGTGCTTGTCTCGGGTCAGAGTGTGAGGGTGAGCCTGACATTGTCCATGGTGGCACTTCAGGATACACATCCAATACCAGTGCTAGGAAAAACACATGAAGCACTGAAATCATGCAGAAATTTTGAGGCAAATAACTGCCCTTCTCCTTTTACTTCCACTTACAGGACTGATTTATTTCTGGCTCTTCAATAACATCAGGCTTCATTTGAAAATTCCCTTCTCTGATAATGTCAACATCATCCTTAAGAAGGCTCCTGGAACCTGGAGACTTTATTAAAAAAAAGCATAAGGAAAAACTTCTTATAAATTAAACTGTTTATCTTCTTTTTTTCAAAGTGCAACTGATC
The DNA here is from genome assembly GCA_013397845.1 of Melanocharis versteri. NCBI lineage: Eukaryota > Metazoa > Chordata > Aves > Passeriformes > Melanocharitidae > Melanocharis > Melanocharis versteri. Next base: position 118,799 of record VZTG01001062.1, read on the forward strand.
AGAGGAGCAGAAAAAACCAAGTCACATATTATGAAGTTCTATGACAAAGGTAAGTAAAAAATAATTGATTTCAATATGACTGTAGCAGTCTAAAAATGAACTATTTTCTATCCTAAATTGACAGGACACTTTCTTGCACTAAGGTTAGTAAGGATAACTGAAAAAAAAAATGTTTTACCTGTCTGAAGTCATAAAGGTCATAATTCCTTGAAAAGTGGGGTGAGAAAAATGTCTCAGCTGCAAAGTCCATGTTCTTGGGGTGCTGCTGCCATCCTAGCTGGGAGCATGGAGCTCTCAACATGACCTCACTAGCTGCTGATCCTTTCACTTGGTGCCCTTGGAAGGCAACAGGCTACACAATGCATTGGAATTATCACTAACAGGAAGTAAAAACTGCTCTGCAACTACCCACAGTCAATACAGGTACTTTTTACACATACAACAAAAATAATCTGTTGACACTGCAGAAAAGAAACAAAAAAATCTGGGGTTTTCTCCCTGTAATTTGAGTTTAAAACTCTCCCTGGAAAACCTCCCACAGTGAACTGTACTAAAAATTACGATAACTGGTTAAAATTTTATTAGGACTTATTGTAATGTATTACAAATAGCAAACAATTTATCTGACATTTAGGAAACACTGTTAATTATACTTCAGTTCCCCAGAAACTGTACCTTTGGCTGCCAGTCAGATGTCCCAGGGTCTCTTTGGGCTGCTGCTATTGGTACAATATATGCCTCTGTCTTCTGTAATAAATGGTCCACACAGTTGGGCTGCATAGAAAGGTATCAAAACCTAATTAGTCCAACAATTTAATAACTCTTTAAAGTGAAAATTTAGGCTAAGAAATGTCTTGTTTTTATGCAAAGGAAGCGTTTTCAGTTACAGCCTTTTTATTTGGAAGCCAGGACAGTCCATGACAGGATAAGAAACTATGTTTGCTTTTCAAACAGGACAGGAAAAAGGGAAGGATTTAATCTAAAATCTTTCCTTAAGCTTTAGATGGGTTGAAAAAGAAAAAAGCCTGTTAATAGCACTGGATAAAAATCAATGTGAATCATCAAACACAAACAGTTTTCCCAGTGTATTTCAGCCCAAATGCTAAAATTCCAAGGAAAGCCATGTATTTAAAAAGATAGTGAAAAAAAAATAGGTGGTAAAAGATGGGGTAGGGAAGGAGAAGTACCAGACATATTAATGGGATATTAAACATGACTAAATACTACAATTTGCATTAAGTTTTTTGTCGTACGTGAGGCCTCCTGAATGTTTATTGGCAAGAGGACATCCTCTGTTTATTACCAGCTTCATAACCAATGCCTCTAAGCAATTTGCAGCTCGACCTCTATGGTTCCATAAACCAAGAATTTTATTCCAGGAGCCAGGTAGAAAAGGAATTTATCTTGTACAGATAAATATATGTAGTCAAAAATTGGTTACCATAAGGCCAGGAGAATCAAAGTATGAACAGGAAGATGCCTCTAAACTTTCTGAGTAAGGCATTTCTGTAAACTCTTTTATAGCTACAAGAGATGGAAAAGCACAGTGAGTTACAGTCAATAGTCTGGGTTTTTTTACATGAAAACATCTGAATACTTACTGGTCTTGCAAACCTTACCCGTGCAACGAATTGCACAGTTAGGATTTAAGTGAATAAGAGCAAACAGAGACAGACTTGGAGCTCACAATGTTGCTTAAAACAGTAAAAATTTCACAAGGGAACCTACATAACACATCGCTCTAAAAGTATTTCTAAATATGAGGAGAAATGAGAGAAATCAAACAAGTACAGACATACAGAATCCAGTTTAAAATACAAGCTGACCTAACCTTCATCCTTCTCAAGGGGCTCAAGTGTCTCCTTAGAAGTGTCTGTTTCACAGAACATGCTGGTATTTTCCTCCATCTTTTGCAAGCTCTCTAAAGCTGTGCTATGCTGAGTCAAAGCTCTCAGAAGAGCAATATCATTCACCAAAGCAGGGAGACCTGAGGAATTCTCAGCCACTGCTGTGCATTTCAGGCAATCCACCCCTATTGTTTCTCCTTTGCAGGCTTCAGGAGAGGCATTTAAGCTCTCTGCATTTTCCAGCTCAGTTTCTTCTACTGCTGTTTCCTCTGGAGATGCATAACCTATTCCTAAAGGATCTGATTTTTGTGACAAAGCCAGCAGAGGGCTACCTGGTTTAATGTCATAACTCTTAGTACCCCAGAAGTGCTCTGAGCCAAAATCTGGGGATTTCATGCATCCAAGCTGTGTAACTCCTTCCTCAGTCTTTTTGTCCGTGGCAGAAATTATTCTGCTGGGAGAAATCCCTGGAAGACTTCCAGTTGCCCCAAACACCCTGGTTTCAGGGTGACATTCATTAACATTGGTGTCACCAGGCAAGAGATCAGAGTGCTGGTTTCTTATCCAGGATGTGCCATTAATGGGGAGTGCTGCACAGCCATCCAGATCCTCCTCATTGTTTGTGGCTTCAAAACTTGATTGACTCTCATTGATCTCTTTTATGTCGTGTCCATCACCTAAAAGTTCCACTTCGGTTCTGGTCTGGTTTGCAGAGTCTTCTGCAGTTCTCCTGGCATCATTGTCACAAAGCTGGGGCAGTGTACTCCCATCCCCATAAAAATGTGAACATTTGACTTCATTTTTGCTGTGTGTCTCTACTTCACAGCAAGAACGAGGCCTCAAGGCAGCACCTTGTGCTACATCTTCTCCCTGTAAGCAATCTGGGCTCTGTGAAGGCGTGTCTCCCTCTGTGAGCTCCTTCACTTCTCTCTCGCACACGTCTTCGTTGTCTATGTCATTAAAATCAAAAGTCTCCATTAGGTTAAAGTTAACCTCCATCAGTTCCTCATCTGGACTACAGTCTGTGCCCTGCAAACTGAACTCCTCCTTCACAATTCCAGCTTCTGTCCACGTCACATCCCCAGAGAGCTCCAGATCACTAGACACTCCCTCTGAATTTTGTCTTGGATGAAGCTCACGCTGCATCTTCACAGACAAATTCTCCTTAAGACTGTCAGTTCCTGAATGCTCCCTGTATCCAAAGGGATTGTTTTCAAAGGTAGTTGGACTTGCTGAATGTGAAATGTCAGCTGAGGATGGGACAAACTGACTGTCACTCATTCTACTTACGGTAGGCTCAGTTAGGAAGCAACTATTTGTGTCGCAGTAATCTTGTAAATCTTGACTTAAATTATTTACCTTTTTGTCTTGTCTCTGTCCTGTAACTTCTTCACCACAAGGTTGTTCAGCTGAATTCGGAAGCGTTTCAGCATTCCAGTCTTTTTTATTATTTACAGTTCTCTGCATAAAAGGCAGATGCTGATCATCTGGAACGAGTCCTTTGGCAGGGTCGCCTGAAAAAGCAGGTAGGACGGGGCTTTTTTTGTCACATAAATCTGCATTTTCTGCTGCCTGAAACCTGGAAAGACAACCTGTGACTCCAGATGTTTGCTCTCTGTGTCCTTGTGCTGGTTTAGACTTCAGAAGAGCAATTATCTGTGCTGTGCTCCTGATGTGGTGGGACACTGCCCTGGGACCAGCGTGCCCAGTAAGGAGAGGAGATCCTGGCTTCACAACAAACTGGTCAGAGTTTTGCTTCTCTGTCTCCTCACAGCTGTCAATAAATGGAGCTGAAAGCAGTGAGGACACAGACATGTGTTCTCTGCCATTGTCCCTGTATCCCTCTTCCTGAAAGCCTGCAGAGGGATTTGTTTCTGCATCCTTCCTGCGAATTGTAGAAAATAACGGAGAGCCGACATAAAACTTGGAGGGAAAACTCCCTTGGCACTCCTTAGATAAAGGCAGCACTGTTGGTTTTTCTTCATCTTCCACAGCTGGTATTTTCTTCTCAATTTGGCGTGGCCCTTGGAACCCCTAGGAGAGAAATTTTAAATTAATCCACGTTTTGTAATCAAATGTTGAAAATGGAGCACATTCCATGAACTATATTCTGATCAAATGGCCTGAAAATATACTCTGATCAAATCCACATGAGGATTCCACAGGTGCATAGAAACAACCTCAATCAAGCTCTTGTGATTTTTACTGCAGGCTCAGCAATAGCAATCCTGCCAAACCAAATTTCCTAAATGTGGAAAAAACACCTACAGGGAACACATTCTGGATTACAGCTCAATTAGAAAAAAAAAGGGGCAGGAAGAAATGATGTATATATTTACCATTCATTAGAATATGTGTCTCTTGTGTTTTAAAATGCATGTAAACACGAGACATAAAAATTTGGATCAAAAACACACCGTAAACTTCCTTTTCAAGCCGACAGGGAGACGTCTTGGGGGCAGAAGACCAGGTTTTACACCATTTCTATCCACTGCTGGAGTTTCTGCTTTCCTTGGCTGGTCTTCAGAGGGCTTTTCACTGGCTTTGACTGCTTCCACTGTGATTAAATATCGCTCACTTTCTAAATCATCTCCAGGAGCCACCTGGAAAAGAGAGAGCAGCAGTGCATAGCAGTACTAAATAAGAAACAATATCATATCATTTTATTTAAAATAAATATAGTCTTTTAATTACTTATATGTAAAAAAGTCGATACTTAGACCTACTATATCAGAGATGCCATATAATACTTTTATTTATATATATTATTTGCACTGTAGCAGAGTTTTATATCAACAAGAAAAATTACTGTTTTAGCTACCAAAGAAGTGTTTGAAATGCTGCCTGAAAGACAAACTACAATCAGATAGAAAAATAACAACTCCGAACAAAATATACCTGAGATTTTATAAAAATACTCTCCAGACATTGTCCTTTATCATCAAACAAGGTAGCCTGCAATATAAAAATAAGATTATAAATAACCAGTTATTTCACAAAGCAACTAGACTGACACTGGCAGTCCAGCAGTAGCAGATTATATTAAATCCAACAGTGTTAAGTCAGAATTTTCACCTGATTTCTGCCAGTTCTAACCCTCAGAATTCCATCTTGCCATGTTTTTGATTTTTTCATCTTTTGGTGAGTGTATAATACCTGTTTTAAATACGTAAAATGTTGAAAAAATAAGAAGTAAGAAAATATTCAAACACTTTAGCAGCTACAGTCTTTAAACTTATTCCTACTTAATTGTACAGAGTGTTAGAAATCACTCACAGTAAATTCTTGAGAGGCCATTGTCTTGGCAAAGCAGTCATCCAACAGCTTATATCACAAATATCCACATCTTCCCACAGCCTGAGAGACAGGGAAATGGTCAGGACGCACCAGAGCTATGAAAGAAAAGTGTGGACAAAAAATTACTTATTTTTTCCCCTCAAAAGAAAAGAATTAAATGCCAGACAATATCAAACCAGTGGGGTAGAGCTGCTGTGGGCATTTTAAAGAGAAACCTCAAAACCAATCTAGCAGACTGCTGGTAAAAAAAATCGCTTTTTAACAGATGCCAAGACATTTTCTAGCTTTTAGGCGAATATGTTCATCTAAATGAATGGCAGGCAACTCTGAATGCTCTTACCCAGAACTACCTGAATTAAAAACCCAAAAGTTTACTTGCAGCAACCTCCCCCCACCAAAAATACCAGAGAAGCCGTTACCAGAATGATTTTGTCACAGGTGTGGAGTCGGTCATGCATGTTTAACTCATGCAAAAAATAACTGACTCTCCAAACCAGCTCCCCGTGAAGCCAAACCTCTTCGCACATTTGAAATTAGACCGCGACGTACTTTAAAATTAATTTTTGTATACTTTTTGAATCAGCGAGAAACGGTTTATATGACGAAGAGGGGAAAGACGCGCGCTGTTTCTTACGGTTTCCCCCTCCTTGGGTGCTTCGTAAGGCGAAAATCCTCGGACACGCCTTCGAGGACAGAGTTATTCCTCACGTTATTCGAGCAGCCGGCTGAACGCGCACCCTCAGGATGACTCCCGCGGGAATGCCGCGGGCACTGGGA
>VZTG01001062.1:124935-163403 GCA_013397845.1 Melanocharis versteri
CGCCGCCCGCGCGCGGAGTCCCCCCCCGCGCGCTCCCCTCACGGCCGGGGCGGCGGGGTCGCGTCGGTCCCCTCAGGCCATCGCTGCCCGCCGGCATGGCCGCGTAGCCCTGACCCGTCCTTTGCCCGCCCTGGGCATCCTCCTCTCCCGCTGCCCGCTGCTCCCGGCGCGTGTGGCGCCTTCCCGAGGGCTCGTCACCGCCCCGGGGCGCTGAGGTGGCTTTGCCCGCAAGTGATGCACAGGTGACTCTTCTGCGTGGGGTCATGTCTTATCGCCTCGTGTTGGCGCCGAGGGACTCGTGCTGAGGGGGCACATGAGGAGCTACAGACTTTGGGCTAGTCTGTGCTTGTTTTTTTAAGTGTTTTGCCTGTAAGATCTGTGAATCACTACAACAGCAGCACTTGCTGTAGTGGTCGGTACCTGTGCAGTGGTAAATGTATGGGGGTCAGGCTTCTCAAGATAAGTCAAGGCTAGAAAAATCTGTCTCACATTGTGGTCTGCCTCTTGTTTAAAGGGTGAGGAAGGTGAGGTTCTCTTAAGGTTTTTCAGTGGTTTTGGTCTAGTGCAGCAGCTACCAGGACAGCAGAGTGCTTAGCTTTTGTAATCACCTCCACTCTGCTTCTAAATACTTATTCCTGCTGCTTTCCTCCAGCAGCTCTGCTGCTTGTTCAGTTCCTTAATTACCTGGTTTTCCCGACAGGGAACCAGAAATTAGTTCTCAGGTTATACAATTCAGCTGTGTTACTTGTGGGTGAAATATTGTGAGGTGAAGGAGCTGGGCTGCCCTTGTGGTGTCATACAGGTGAATCCACCTAATCAGAGTCCGGTGCTGGCGTATATTTTAATTATAACCACGGAATCGTCTGTGTTGGAAAACACCTCTGAGATCGAGTCCAACCTTTGACCCATCACCGCCTTGTCAGCCAGACCATGGCACTAAGTCCCATGTCCAGTCTTGAACGCAAATAAATCCGCTTTGCCCCTCCTGAGGTGACAGGGAAGGGCACAACTGACACTCAGGGATCTATTTCTCCATGTATGGGATCAGCCTTAACACTCATCACTGTCAAGTGGAAGCAAAGCTTTTTCTGTTTGTGGGCACACTGGTTTAATGAAATATATTAAACGCCTTAAAACTGCCTTTAAAATGATGCGTTGGTTTCATTGCATAAAATGGGAGGGGAAAAGCAGAAGTTTCTCTTGTTCTAGGTTAAGAAATTCGTGCTGGCCCCCATGCATTAACTCCTGTCCTTTGTTACCTCACTTTGCATAGAGAGAAGTTTCAGGGCAGGGCAGGAACTTCGCTGCTGCAGCTCTGCCTGTGTCTGTATCGATGTAAAACTGTGATAGGTTGTGTCTTTTTTAAGTAGTTTCAGGTTTGCTGAATGGTTGCGTTTTTTCTGCAGTACATGCCTAGGGCCGCCACTGACTATACAAAAACATTTTTCATGGTATATAAAGTATATTGAATTATTATTTTTTCTCCCTTGTCCCCTATTGCCCCATTTTACTTTTTAAAATGCCCAAAGCAAACAAGCATCAGTGCTTAAAAGAATAAAGTATGTTTTATATCTGCACCCTGTTTCTGCCAGACCTTGTATTACAGTTGAATTTTACTGTGTTTTCTAGATGTTAATAATAATAGAAATTGGGGTTGGATATGGGTTAGCACTGACATATTTAATTTTTATCGAGCCTAGAGAAGTTTCTGTGGATGGATGTGGAGCTGTGTTATTTTGATTTACATTATCTTTGCTTTCCTAAAGTTCCTTCCCCCTGTTTAATTGTCCCTCCTTTTTCTGGTTTCACTCTAGCACACAGAGGCACTGCGATTTTATTTCTTATGAGGAGATCTTTTGCTTTATCGGGGTGAGGCTTTGACCCTGCTGTTACTTTTCTCTGTGTTTAATGGTTTATCAGAGTAGTGCTGGCAGCGTGAGAGTTGACATGTGAAAAATACAGAGTGCCTTACACCCGGGCATACGGAGATTGCTGCATTAATTCCTTGGATTTTTGTGTACATATTAATAGTTGATATTTGCTCTGACTCTGGGGGAGCTTGAAGTACAAAGCAATTTCCTCAAAGCTTCATTTCTGAAACACGAAGCGAGGGGGAAGCCTGGCATGCAGCTTGCAGCTGCTTTTCTTTTAGCTTGAATGAGAACCCCTCTTCTGGGAAGGAAGTCCCGGAGCTGAGTGACTCAAAATGCTTCTTAAAACAAAGCCGTGCTGTCCGTGAGCCACACTGATATGTTGTTGTGGCCCCCTAACGCCGCCCGGCCACTACAGATATCCCATCATGAGGTTTTATGTTTGTGAAGCACCGCCGTGTAGCCCTCAACTAAGCCGCGTATTGTCTGCTGGTTATTAATATAAAAAACTTGCTGAAGGGCTTGAGTGGAGCTCGAACTTGCAGAGCACTTTTACCTGGCTTATCTTTCCGAGGTAGCTGCTGACCTTTCACTGTCTTGAGTCGTCAGCTCGCAGCGGGGGAGAGACTGATCTCCGGCTGAGGAAGCCTGATTTGCACAATAATTTGGGGACCATTTCCATTTCGCCATCCTGTTGTCGAGGTGGGCTTCCTCTCTGATGGCTGTGCTCACGTTTCCCTCTCTGCTGCCTTGGCAGAGAGCTGAGAGGTCTTTCATATGGTGATTACGACATTAATTACTTTAATTTTTGTGTTAATTTAATTTTCCAAAAGCTGTCTGCTTCTGGCAGCGTTGCTGAGTTTTGCTCGAGTGAAATGAGGTACTGAAGTGGTGACTGGCAGTTTTCAGCTACAGCGAATTGAAACGTGAACAAAAGAGATGAATTGATGCATTAAAAAGGTTTTATATTTTTCGAGATGAATCTGTGTATTAAGCCACTTGATTCTAGTTAGTGTTTATTTTCCAGAGGCCTGTTCTGGAGTTCTGACAGACCTTGGTTTGCTATTAAAATCAAAGACATTTTCTTGACTCGCTGCTCTTGGGCAGGGCCTTGGCAGCTGGCAGAGTGAGGGGTTTGCATTTTTGACGTAATAATGACAATTTGTTAAAAAGAAACCTTACTGTTATCAGATCTGCCGTGATCAAGTGTAATACAGAGTTAATTTCTGAAGTTTGTAGTGCTCGTGGGTTTTGTGTGTGGTCTTTCTAATGGTTTGTACAGGGTGTTACAGGGGGTGGAGAAAAAATTATGTATCTTTTTTCATTTCTTAGAAAAACATGTTGTGAGGAGGGAAATTACCTGCTTTTCAGCTTTATTTAGCAAGTAACTTGCTTTTCTGGTGACAGGGCCGAAGATTAATCAAGAACATTTACTCCTTGAAATAAGACTTTTGGTTTTTTTAAGATTATATTTACCTCTCATTTGACAGAATGACAGGGATGGAGACTGAAACGGGGAGAGACAAAGCCATGGAAGAGGAAAGCACTGAGCAGAAAAAGGAAAGAGAGAAGAAGAAGAGGTCGAGAGTTAAACAGGTGCTGGCGGATATAGCCAAGCAAGTGGATTTCTGGTTTGGTGATGTTAATCTCCACAAAGACAGATTTCTCCGAGAACAAATAGAGAAGTCCAGAGATGGGTGTAAGTTTATCTTCAGTATGTTTCAGCAAACACTTATGTTTCACTTTCTTCTTCCCTGTATTGCTGGCAACAGTGACTGGTTATTTTGAGGTGCATGTCTTCTCCTGGGAGAGGCAGGAGTTCCGTGCTGGGGATCAGCATCAGCAGCTCAGGAGGCAGAACTACTAGGTTTTAAAAAAAATTATTTGCTCTTTCTCTTCTTCTGTCATATCAGCCCTAAGTTAAAGACATCTGGCAGGATACAAATGACCTTTTGGGAGACCTGATTTTCATTTTCCATTTTTGTATAATTTTAAGAACAAGCCACGAAACAAGAGTCATTTTGCTGTCAGAGGTACTGTACTTGTTTTGCAGGGTAGATAGATGCAGAAATTAAAATGTCACTCTAATAGTTTGTTAGGCAAAGGTGTTTTGTTCATTTTCTCTCTACAAGTTTGATAAGAAATTGTGTATTTGCTTGTAGGGTTACTGTGAGTCTCTTCAGACAATTTTTAATGTGGTTGTTTGGACTCTTCTAAGGGCCCCGTTAAATAATTAATAAAGTAATAAATAAATAAAATTTTCCCGACATTTTCTAGAGATACTAGGAATGTCTGAATTTCTATTAGGACCAGTGCTGCATCATTTTCTGTCAAGGTTTTAGCAGCATGTCTGGTTGCTGCTGAAGTGCAAGCAGGGCCTCTTTGTGTTGGCAGCACTGGGCTAAATACTCTCTTGAGTACTTGAAGGAGAGGCATGTTTTCAATGCAAATTGGTTTTGTGCTGCAAAACTACATCAGAAAGGGAGGGTTTCTTCCTTTATTTTCAAAGACAGCAGTTATCAGTAGGGAGGTAAAGGAACAAAATTCCTTTGATAAAGGTTAGCACAGAAGAAAATTAAATTTAGGTGTACTTGGGAACTTGAATTCTGATGGTAAAAAATTTCTGTGAATCCTTGGTTAAAAACTGCACTTAAAACTTGCAGATTGCAAACTAGTGGAGTAGAACACATCACCTGATTTCATAATTACACTTTTTTGTTTTACCTCTAGATGTTGACATATCGCTTCTTGTTTCTTTCAACAAAATGAAAAAATTGACTACTGACGGGAAGCTGATCGCTCGGGCAGTTAAAAGTTCATCTGTTGTAGAGGTATTTAACATCTCACCCTTCTGTATTTGCTGGTGCTGGAAAAGTAGTGATAGAGGTGCTGAAGTAAGCTGTAATCTCATGGAAAATGCTTGTTTCTCCCTACTTCCAGCTGGACTTGGAAGGAACCAGGATCAGGAGGCGCCAACCTCTGGGCGAGCGCCCGAAGGACGTGGACAGTCGGACTGTCTATGTGGTAAGGCTGGACTTGTGTGCGTCCCTGCCTGTTTGTTCCTGACTGTGGAAACTCCATTTGTGTATCAGGATTTGTGTTGGCTTCTGCTGATTGTGCAGCAAAGGTGAAATAAATTAATTAAGCGAAGGCAGGTGAGCAAGAGCTGAGAGCGACTGTGGCGAGAAAGGGCTTCGTTTGGGGCCCGGATTTCTTGTGCCTGCTTAAATCCTTTGAATTGCCAAGCAAGGTGCTGCTTCCCAGGCTGAAAAGGTGCAATTTCATTGGGCTCTTGCTGTGTTCACTGGGCTTTTTTAATGCCATTAGAGGAGCACCAGTGGTATTAAGAAATATTTGCTAATTACGTGAATGTAGTTAAAGCTTTCTAATAACAGCTAAATTAGCTTCATCAAACAGGATCTAGCTGTGTTCCCAAGTCTATCAGGGTACTTTAAACAGCATTATCTGTTTATAAGGTCTGTTACTGCAAGTGCCTCTGGTTTTGTACACACGGACACCATTCTTTTAAAGGCAGAGCATACCTGAAAAATTTTAACGATCTTCCTATTAGCACACTGTCCTGTGGCTACCTCGATACTGGAAAGACTGCCTGATTTAAATTAAAATAGCTTGTGCTGGTGGGATAAGTCTGCATCTCACCATGGTATTTCAGCCATGTCAGAGTGAAAAAGCTGTTACATTGTGGAGCCACTTCAGTGGTAGCTTGGAAAGAAATCTGATGGTTGAGCTGTTGCTTATTTAAACCGTGGGCATTTTTTTCATTACCAGATTTGAAGCCACTGTGGAATTTGCTTTGTCTCTATTTGCTTTTTATGACAAGTACCATTTTTGCTGTGTACCTGTAGTAGCTGAGTTAGTATTTTCCAGACAGCGCAGAGTTTTCTGTGATAAAGATGCACAATAATCATGGCCAAAATGCCAGCCCAGCCAGATAAGGAGAAACTGAATTGCTCTGATGATTCCTTTCTTAACAAAAGCCCGGAAAAGGTGATTGGCTTTTGTTTTTTTAAATACAATGTGCCAGACATAGTATTTTCCTAACAGTCCTTACAGGGACTGCTTAGAACTCTGAAGTACTCTGTCTGTATCATTTTTGGATAAGATATTCTACTTTCACGAGCTACATTGTCGATACAGAGCTTAAGTGTGTAGCTAAATGTTTTGTAGATAGCTGGTATGTGGCAATGGGGAGAGAAGTAGTCCAGGTGTTGGTAAATTAAATTTCCGTGCAATAATATGACTTTTTTTATATGCTTTTACACAGACTTCGCTATTATACTATCATTTTGCACTCATCGCATAGAATTTTTAAAACTTGAAGTAACTGGCTTTTCAGCTTAATGCCAAACAATAACAAAATGTTCTCCTGAGGATGGCAAAGTTGATGTAAGAAGAAAATCTGAGTGTGATAAGTGTTTCCCTACAAGGAGAACCTTCTAGTGCAGTAACTTGTTGTGAAAAAAAAATGCAATAGTGCTGACACTGTTGTGGTTTAGGCATGGATTCGAGAGTGGGATTTTAAAGTGTTCCATTGGGTCTAATGAGAAATTGGTGTGACACGATTCCTGTTTGACTGGGGAGTGGAAATGTTGAACTCAGACATGATGTCTGCAAGCTGTTAAAACGTGTTGCTATATTAAGGACTTTATAGAAATAAAAATTAGACAGTTTTGTCATCCAAGAAGCTGCCTAAAAGTTTCTGCTCATCTGATGAATTAAGCTCTAAGTGCTAAACTTGAAAATACTGGCTACCGGTGATAATTTTATCAGTAATGACTCTTTGCTGGCCTGCAGGAATTCTTTCTGTGGTACCTGCCTGCATTACCACCAAATAAAAAGAAAAAAGCTTCTGCTTTGCTGAGGGTGTTCTGGGACAAGCCAGTCCTGTATTTGCTCCAAGGTTTTAAATTTACCAAGAGATTTTGTGTTGCAAATATACTGCTGTGGGTGAGGTCTTGCTATCTGTCATGTGAAGAAGATAAGCATCTAAATTAAATATATAATGTATTGGTTATAGGTATATGAATGAGTAGAGATCTCTTCTCAGGTCACTTTTTGATTCACAACGTTTTGACATCTAACTTCAATTTTTTTTTTCTCCCTTAGGAGCTGCTTCCCAAAAATGTCAATCACAGTTGGATTGAGCGGGTGTTTGGGAAGTGTGGCAATGTCGTTTACGTCAGTATCCCCCGGTATAAAAGTACTGGGGATCCAAAGGGCTTTGCTTTTGTTGAATTTGAAACTAAAGAACAAGCAGAGAAAGCCATTGAGGTGAGTGCTGGTGCCTCTGCTGCTGACATTGTTCCTGGTGTGCTCTTTACTAGGTCACCCACTGAATCTTAGAGAAATTCCTAAAATACCATCATTTAAAAGCTTCACTTAACAGGAGTTATGCTCCTCTTTCTCGCTTCCAGACCTACGATCAGTTCCTCAATTCTTTAAAGATTTAGTTCTATTAATAACCTGAAGACTTCATAGAAATACAATGGTTTTTTTTTCTCTCCAAATATGTTGGTTGGCCACTCTTGGCATCTTTTACAGAAAGAGATCTCTGTGTAACAGTAAAATGGTTATTAAATTTCATCAAACAAGCATGGTCATACCTCATTTTCTGTATTTAAATGCGATTTGAAAGTATTTACATATTGAAATGTGATTAGGATTGCTGCTTTTAATTTGAATGCCGACTCTTTAAAGAAAGTATGATTTTTATTAATGATATGTGGTTTTCATTTTCCTTCTTTAAGTTTTTGAATAATCCACCTGAAGAAGCGCCACGGAAACCTGGGATTTTCCCCAAAACAGTAAAGAATAAACCAGTTCCTACACTGAATTCAAGTAACAACACTGTAGTAGGTAAGTGTTGCTAAATTATTTGCATCAAGTTTATTTAAGTTATAATTTTAACTAAAGTTAACATTATTGAGTTTTTTGGATTGGTTTTGTGCCTCAGCTTCTGAAGAGAACATTCTCATCTGCTGTGTTGCTGCAGTTTAATTTAATGTTTCTTAAAAGCTTTTAATAAAAGCGATGCATGTTGCTGTGGTGGGCCAGCACAGGCTTAAGTATGAAAAATCTCCAGTAATTTACAAACCAGCGTGACAGGATTATGTTGCAACTTCATCATCAAAGCGTTTTCCCTTGTTTCTGGTGGTGTAATACAATTTCCCAGACTTTAGGCACCCTCCCACCTTTTTTGTGAGACTAATGATAAGTCATGTTAATATTCCTCACAATTATCACCAGTTCTTTGTTATACCAGTAGCTGTTAGTGGAAACAAAAAAACGAAGTCAAACCGATGATTTTCAAGCCCTGCTTTACACCCAGTTTTTTTCTTTTCTTAAAACACCCCGGAGAAACTTTGTGTCCATGTCTTGCATCTCTTCCACAGACTTAAGGACCCAGTTTATTGTGATACGTGCAGTCTTGATTGTTTATCTTAAGTAAATAACCTAGTGTTTAATCAGGGGCAGTTTTAAATATTGTGGTTTTAATCCAGAAGAGAAGAAAAAGAAGAAAAAAAAGAAATCCAAAATCAAGAAAGAGAGCAATGCACAGGCAGCTGCAGAGCCAAAGGAATCAAACACAAACACTACAACGGAGCCAGTACCCAAGTCTAAAAGACACAGGACTCCGTCAGAGTGTTCTGAGATGGAGGGAACTGAGACTCCCAAGCAGCCCTCCAAAAGGGAGAAAAGGAAATGGGACAGAACTGAGAGCTCAGAGGTAACCTGGGAGAGCAGGCCGGGAAAGAGAAAAAGAACCACCTCAGGAGATGGTGAGGCATCAGCTCCGAAAGTCAAGAAAACTGCTGAAAAAGATGAAGTGGAAACAGTAAAAGAAGAGCCAACAAAAGCTCCAAAAGATTCCAATGGTAAAAGTTCTCTCGCCTCTCTTTATTATCATGCATGAATTAAGTGGAAAGGCAGATAGCCCGTAGTGAGGGGTGATAGGCTGGATGTAGTGGAGGCATTGGATCAGCTTGGGGCATAGTAGTGTTCCCTGCAGTTAAACTTAAACCTGGTTAGGAGGAACTCTTGAGGAGAGGAGCTACATGGAGAGTAAGAAAGAACTTGCCTCACCAAAGCAGGGAAATCTAATCTGAAGTAAAAAGAGTTCAAAGAAGTTCATATCAATAGAACTTGAGTGAAGTAAAGGATGGGTTAAACAGACAGCCTGGGCAAATGGAGACAGCACAGGAATCTAGATAAATGAATTAAAATACAAAAGGCAAAAGCTAATGATACCAGTTTGTTCCATGAGATAAGAAAAGCTGCATTGAAATTAGAATTGGTGTGAGAAGCAAAGTAAACTTGGGTAGTTAATGGAAAGAAATGCACTAGAAATAGTATATACAAAGAACCAGTAGATATTGAATGTGATTTTATTGAAATAACATTTAACAATCTGTGTTAGAAATAAACATGTTTTTATTTCGGACTGTTTTATGTAGAAGTTTCTGCAGAAGAGGACAAAGACAAAAAAGACACATCCCTTTCCAAATCTAAAAGGAAACACAAGAAAAAACACAAAGAAAGACATAAAATGGGTGAAGAAGTCATTCCGCTCAGAGTGCTTTCCAAGTAGGTGACATAAATTACCTGTTTTCTGTGATATCACCAAATAATTTGATCAGTTTTTCCCCACTCAATAGCACTGGGAAGCTTTGTGAAGAGACCTGAATGAGACCAAGTCCCTGAGTTTTTCTTTTCATTTGTCACCCTTTGTACTGTAATTATGAAACAGAAGGTATAGGTTTTACATACACTTTTAATCTCGGTCTGTGTTGGGCCCCTTGGTAGTTTTGTTTGCAGTTTACTACAATTTAAATGTATCTTGGGGATATTATGAGCATTGTTGCTATGTAGTACCAAGTTTTAGATGTTTTTAAAATGTTTGGATGCTTAGGCTTTCCTGCAGTATGCAGTTTTTTGTCACTCGTAGGAAAGATTGACTCACATGTTTTGTAAACTTTATTGACATTTTATTGCTTTAAAAATTTCATTCACCACATTTCCAGCCTTTGGAATTATTTAAAGTCACGGTATGTCTGACAGTCCATCACCATTGCTAAAGTGCAATTCCAATTTTTATACAACAGAGTTGCATATTAGCAACAGTATTAGCCTGTAGCAAAAAGATTAAAATACAAGGGTTTGAATCTTTAATGCTTGATGTGTAGAGTTCTGCCAGCCTTATAATCCAAAAGTGCTGGGCTTTTAGGAGTCACCACAACTAAAACATGGAAGCACTTACTTTTTAGGCATCCAGCAAGTACCTCCATGTTAAAGTCGAGGGGGTCCTCGCCGTCTTGTGCTGCAAAACTGCTTTTGTAGAAACACTTTTTCATATTTTTAATACATTTCTAGAGGGAAGTGTTGAGGTGGAAAGGATTCACCACCACTAAAACATGGAAGCACTTACTATTGAGGACCAAAGCAAGCACATCCACATTAAAGTTGTGGGGGTCCTTTGGTGGAGGAACTACATAAAATAAAAAACAAACGTGTGCATTTCTTGTAAGATGCCTTCGAAAATTAGGATCCACCGCCACTGAAACATGGAAGCACTTACTTTTTTAGGCAGCAGGTACCTCCATGTTAAAGCAAAGGGAGACCTTTAAAATTAAAAATCGCTTCAAATGAACATTAGCCACTTAGATTTTAGCTCTTGGAGAGGATCTGCTCACATCAAAACTTCTTTCTCCCGGATCTAAAAATCTTCAAGATCTAAAGATCTCCAACTGAAGTGCAGGCCGAAAAAGGAGAAAAAAATAAAATCCCGGATGGTGTTTGAGGATTGCGATCAGGATTCACCTCTACTAAAACATGGAAGCACTTACTTTTTCTATATCACAGAAAGCACCTCCATGTTAAAGTAAAAGGGGTCCACACACAAAAAAAAGTTTTCGACGGGGTTTGTCATCTGCTACCAGCATTCTGAGCAAACTGCAACAAACAGAGTTTTAGTTAAATGTTATTCAACTAAACAGCCGAGGAGCAAAAAGACGATTAAAAATAAGTTTAAAGAGTGTAAGCATTGCAAATACTTGCCTGGCTCATTCTCCATGGTCTCCTCTCCCTTTGAGGCAAGATTCAAAGTTCTTCCTTGAGCTTGTATTTATACCAAACCTTGCTATGGGATGGTGTTGCCTTTTTATCTCCAAGAATCGTTACGTGGGTCTTTTGTTATTTTAATGCCTTTGCTCTGTTGAGAATGTATGATCCTGGGTGAGTCTGGATGCTTTTTTGAAGTATACAGTTGTCAGTGTTAACAGCTAAAACCATTACCACAAGATATCCTCCTCTTTAAAAATCCTCTATCAGCTTGTTTGATAGCACAGATTAGGGTAACAATGAGTCGTTCTCACAGTGGCACTGCGGGCATTGTGTTGCTGTGGAGCAAAGCTCTCGCTGTTTGCAGAAACATCTCCATGTTAAATGTATGTAAATATATAAATTGCTTCCATGGGGGGGTGTTTTTTAGCCAAAATGCGTTTGAATAGTGAGGAATGTCCTTATCTCGGTAGGTTTTTGGTAAGTTTAACCAGTTGTTGATTTTTCATCAATGATTTTTTTCTAGAAATGAATGACTGATTCTTAATGTAGTGACACAGGAGCGGGTTCACTGAACTAATTCAGTGAATTGAGAGTTCACTGTCTCTGAATTAACTCTGAATTTGGTGCCTGTGCTTTGTGTAGTTCCAGTGGAAAACACGGTTTACCAGACTGTTCTCTATGCTGTGTGAATATTTAAAGCAAATTTGAAAGCCACTCTGTTGGAATGATAGGTTGCTGTTGTTGGAACTCTCTTGGATTATTAAAATGTGAAGCAAAGTCATGGGAAATTCAGTTAGGGACAAAATTGAATTTGACCCAAATGCAGGGAGATCTCCAGTGGCATAATGGTCTGCACTGTTCACCAAGTCCACCTCAAGCTGTTTGTAACCTGTTCAATTATAATTGAATTTCTAGACGTCAGTTTCTTGTTTACAACTGACGTCCTGTGCCTGTGTTGCTGCTTTTAGGACCGAATGGATGGATTTGAAGCAAGAATATTTGGCCCTGCAGAAAGCCAGTATGGCCTCCTTGAAGAAAACGATGTCTCAAATCAAACCCGAGCCTGTGGGAGACATGGAGACTGAATCTGGCGTGCAGAAATCTGAAAATGACAAACGTAATCCTGGGTTTTGTCTTGTTTTCTTCATGTTTCTAATATGCAAACAGAAGTGGTGCAAGACCCTGATCTTGCAGAAACACTGCCACAAGGTTTTCTTTTGTGAAATGCTGGTGTTTTCTCAAAATGTCAGATAGTGAAAGCAACCCCCTCCCTGTATTTCAGTGTATTTGGGACAAAGCAATTATATATAAATAAATGCTGAAGTGATTTCAGCATATTTCAGTAGCACTTCCTAGGCTTACAGATATATTTAAGTGATTGGAATTATAAAGCCTCGGAGAGGTAAATCAACAATCAGCTTTCTTGGTGCTGCAGCTTGGGCCCGACCTGCCTGGGTTTAACTTCACCAGAGGTGTTAAAAAAAGCAGCTTGAAATTGGGCTTTACCAGCTCTATGTATAAGAGGAGCTTTGGAATTATATCCTCATAGTTAAATTTCTACTTTGTTCAGGTTTGGAATTCTTCCTTATTTTATTTGCTCCAAATGCTCAGTGCTTCTCTTTACTAACTTCAACACCGATGTTCCAATGGCCCTCTGCATGTTTTTAATCACTCTAGAACTGCGGGGTTAGAATTGGTACAATATAAAATATTCTTACAGGAGGAACCCTGTTGACTAAGAATTTCTCTAAGACTTTTTCTTGTAGCTGATTTTTTTAGTAAAATTGACTTGAACCTGTGGACAATCTTGATCCTTCGTTTAATAAACCTCAATCTGCAGTAAAAGTATTTGATGCTTGTTTACAATTGTTACTTCTGTGCTCTCGTAATGTCTTCATTTTTTCAACCTAATAAACGTGAAAACTTTTTTCTATTTTTTTTCCCCCTCTGTTTTTAACTTGACCAGCCACCAGTGAAGATTGTGCCCCTCCCGCCAAGGCCAACACAATGGGGCCTCAGTTTGTCAGCGGAGTAATTGTGAAGATCATTAGCACCGAGCCCCTGCCGGGCAGGAAGCAGATCAAGGTAATGCCTTTGTAACCTCAGGGTAGCTGTTAGCCTTTCCTCTTACCCTGCCCCCCGAATGTTTGAATATGGAATACCGTTTCACCCAGTCTCACTGATTTTTTTTTTTCTTTTTTCGTCTATTTGGCCAGTAGCTGTGTGCAGGTTCTTCTTTAGTATCCGTTAATGGTAGATTTCTCAATGGCGAAATAGGCTAAGGAGGATGTTTCAAAGTAAAACCAAGCCTTTAGTGTGCTTGGAGCAATGTCGAGTTTAAAATGGAAATATTGAGGAGAATAAGCAATGCTCTAGTGCTTTCCAGTTTAAAAAAAGGAGCTGGAGACTGCTGCAGTGCTCTGCGTTTGTCACTCTGCCAGTCATCCCGACAAGAGAGCTAGTAAAGTATATATGTGGGGGTTTTTGAAAGTTTATGGTGTTTTCAGCATTAACAGGAATTTAGGGGCAGGAAAATGCTCTCTGCATAAGAAACCAATTTTCTTTCTTACAATAAGAATTTTAAAATGACAAAAACTCCACTTCAGGGAGAGTGACAGCAGTGGAACTTGTTGATTCAGTCACTTTTCTCCTAATACAGCTGCTCGTTTTTCTCAATTTAAAAAGTGTTTAGATACCTTCAGTTACGTGTGATGACACAAAACAGAAGTTACACACATTGAGTAGAATATTTCTTTTTAAGAAAAATACCAGTTTTAAGATACATCCTTTTGATATGGAAATACTAAGAGTTTTCCAAATGAACCAACAGGCTTTTTCCAGATCCTGAATTTTCCGTTAATGTTACGCAGGACATTTTCTTTCCCGAATTGCACTTTAGGATGAGTAACAGCTGGAAAGAATGTGAACAACTTCAACTCAGGTTGGTGCGCATATCCAGCCCACTCAGGACAGTGAGGGAATGGTTTAAAATGTGATTTCTGATACTGTTTATCAAACATTTGTAACTGAGGAGGCCATTTCGAGTCACCGGCTGCTTGCAAGTGTGTGAGGCTTGGTGTGTCCATGAACCTCAGCAGCATGAGGGACTCTCTCACTGAAAACCCTCGTCTCACTGGTGGTGGGGTTTCAGCTTAATCAGCCTAATCTTTCTCGGTGTAGTTGAGGGCAGCTCTCTGAGTGCTGGAGACACAGAGAGAATGTGGTACAAGAGTTCCCTGTAACCTCCGAGGGCCCCTTTGACTGCAGGACACACCTCACCGGGTTAAGTTTGTGTCACACCTGAATGTGCTGTGGGCAGCAGGAAAGCTTACTATTTAAACAGCAGAAAACTTGAATTCTTTTGGTATTTTTTTCTTCCTTTTAGTTCTTTTTTCTGACTATAATAGTTGCATAACTTTGTGGAAGGCAGAAGTGCGACCAAACCCGGCTTTGCTGTGTTACTGGACTGTCAGCTGCTGCAAACTGCCACAAAGCAGTGCTTCCAGGGCTTTTTTTCCCCTCAGACTTCCATTTCTCCTTGTACGGAAGCAATTATGCGTGCCACATAACCTGGAAAGGTCTTTGCCGTGTAGTTTAAATATTATTTTGATGTTTTAATTTTACACTTCACTGCTTCCCTATTTTGCTCTTAAGGTGCTTCTCAGAGCTACGAACTTTTGCCAGCTCCAGGGAACTATTTGGCTCGTTGTAGTTTTCCATGAAATCCTGACTTTGGGATAACAGAATAAGGCTGGAAAGTGGCTTTTGTTGGCTCTCAAATGATTTTAACAGTGTTGTCGTTTAATTTTTGTTTTGTTTTAAGGCTGCCCTTGGTGTAGTGGAGGGTTAAAAGCAGTGTGTGATTCCTGAATAGAAGCATCTTACTTGAGCTGCCTGCTGTGAACAAAATTGACTAGGAATGTGTGGTCCTACTTAATTTCCCTAACAGCAGGAATTACAAGTGAAGGACTTCATCTGCAAGAGCATTTGTGACTCTTCTCCCTTCAGCTGTCACTGAAAATTTTCAGGCAGAGGTCACTTCATAGAGTTGTTTTACTACTACTTCTTTTTCAAATAATCTGCCATGTGTGAGCTTGCTTTTATACATTTAATGTGTAGAATCAAGTTTGATATTTTTCTGTTAGGCTGAGATCTATCAATGTTACACTACACAGTTTTTACTTTTGAAAAGAAATCAGATACAGTGTTGAAATAAATGAGTGATGCTCCATTAGCAAAATGATACCATAACATTTCCAGGAATTACTGCTTTAAATTGTTAATGGGAGGGCAGGATGAGAGATAGATGGGTAGATGTTGCAGGCTCATAAATCAGAATTCAGTTATAAACCCTCTCAGGAAAATGTGTTGATTCAAAACTCCTTGACAAGAGATTGATCGATTAAATGACAAAGTTCAGTTGCTGCCTCCTACTTCATGACCTTTTTGAGAATGTTAATGACCTCCAAATGGAATGGTCAAAAGTCACTCTTTTTATATTCTGTTTTTGAAGGCTGATTTATGGTGTGTGTTGTCTCGTGCGTTGGCAGGATGCTCTGGCAGTGCTGGCTGAGGTGGCTTACGTTGACATGCTGGAGGGAGACACCGAGTGTCACGTCCGTTTTAAGACTCCTGAGGATGCACAGACTGTCATGAAATCATACAAAGAAATACAGATCAAAAACAACTGGAAATTCGAAGTTCTCACTGGTAAGACTTCTTTTTTTTATGGAAGTACAGGAGAAGCCTTAAGTACTGTGAAAGGCATCATTGTTGGTGAATTTATGGATATATTTAGATATCTCGGGGGAAAAAGATTGCATGTTTGGTTACTTTTTTTTCTGAGAATCTTCTCATTTTGCAATTACTGTGAAATTGGTAAAACTGAAAGGGGTTTTATGCCACCACTCAGAGCAAAATACTGATTTTTGCTTGCTATTGCAAACTTAATTCTGTTCTTTTTAGATGGATTTGCTTCACTTGCAGTGGCAAAGGACTATAGAACTTAATTCACATTTCAGCCTTATGAATAGAACATTCTGATAATGCAAAAGAATTTTAAAGGAAGACTTTCTTGAAAATACTGAGCATATGCGTGAGATGACATGGCACGGATCTAACAGCATGGATACACTTAAAGTGGGTTTAGCACTTACCTACTAATTGATCTTTATTTTTCAGGAAGTTGAATAATTTACGCCAGAATAAGAAGGGTTCTTAAGGGCGCTACTTTTGAACTTCATTTTCATGGGTGTTATTTCTTTCTGAAATTGCTGTGCTGTTCTAAATTTGTGTCTTGTATTTGACTGGATTACTCTGCCAAGTGTGGAGAAGCCTCTTTGTGGAATTGAGGGGTAGAAATAAGGGAAAGTCTCTCAAACTTCGTGTATTCATAAAACTTTCGTATTTGAGAGATGCACCAAAAATTGTAAACGTGCAAAAAACCACCCCAGGTTAAACAATCAATATGAAACTGCCTCATCTGTGTGTTTAAATATTTTACCCCACTCCTGCCCAAATCCTAATTTAGGACCCAGGCTCGTGGGTGCAGGGATGTAGACTCCCCAAAACACCAGTTAAGGATTGCAGAAGGAGAAGTTTGATGGGAGCATTAACCTTCATGATCATATCAAAGTTAATTGGAGTTTGAGACTCAGTGAGTGCTGCTAATGTCATTTGGAGATAGATTTGTCTCCAGTGTGCTCTGTGTTTCAGAGATCCAGAAATAACCTCGAATTTTGTGTTCTACAGCTGTGTGCTCTGTGTCTGTTTGTTTGTCTCTGGTTTTGTATCCTTACATAAAAGTGTAGTAGGAGATTAGGAGTAAGTACTACATTGTAGGAGCATTCCATTCATAGTCTTAAGATTTATTTTTTTCTAACTGGCTCATTGAAATGAGAATGGAAAAGCTTTCCAGGAATGCACAAGGGACTCACAGTAAGGATTTTTGTTTTTCTCGGTGGCAGAAGGTGAGAGATGAAAAGGAAAGAATCTTTAATGCTCCCTACAGAAGGGACTAAAGATTTCCCAGTGCTATTTTACTCTTCAGGATTTCACTTTAAGTATCTTCAGCTTGGCATCTGGCGAGATGGTGTAAGCATCTGTGATCATGTTTAGATGTTAACTTTTGCAGGAGTCTTTTCCAGGATCTTTCAGAAACTTCCCTGTGGCTGAAGATGAACCCTGAAGCCATTCAAAAGGATATCACAGAATTCCCATTGTGATAATTACATCACAAGCCAGAAGGAACAGTGGCAAACTGCTGCTTCCCTGCAAAGCAGCTGCTGAGAAAAGCTGCAGAATTATTTGCTTTTGTATTGCTGCCCATGTTCAAATATTCCTGACAGCTCATGAAGTCCCCGGGCAATGGTTTTGATGAAACAAAATAGTCTCAGTTGTTCTTACAGTAATTACTTTTTTTTTTCCTCCTGTTTGGTAGTAGTTTAAAATGAGTCAGAGGTTGAGTACATCAGTTAATCAAAGGGGTCTCTGTGTGCTGTGGTAAAACTTCAGCTAAAACTCATCTCCTTCTGCTGGTGACGTGTAGAGAGCAATTCTAGGTGGCTCCTGTGGATAGGAAATGTAAGACTGCTGGGGAAATACTTGTTGGGTTTCCCTAACAGGTGTTTTCATGAGTGTTTACCTTAGAAAAGATTTTACCCACTTCCCGTGGATACTTTTATTGACATTCCTCAATGTTAATTTTCCCCCAAGGTGACAATGAGCAACGTTACTGGCAGAAGATTTTGGTGGACAGACAAGCTAAGCTGAACCAGCCTCGAGAAAAGAAGCGGGGAACTGAGAAGGTAACCTGCAACTCACAGCTTTTTCCTCTACAGCCGTGGTTGAAAACACGTCACTGTTTCTGCATTGCTCCACGTGTTTTGATACTCTGTGTATTTAATTCTGTTAAATCACTTCCTACTGACTTGGCAACAGGGTTTTACAGCCACAAAGTAGAGAGGGTGGCTGTCCTGCTGCAGCTGACAAGTGCAAGGCTTGTCTTTACAGGGACAACTGGAGAAAGTTAAGTCCATGACCAAAGGCCTGAACTTAATTTGTAAGCTGGATTTCTTTTCAAACCCTGTCTGGATGAGCTCATTAATAAGTTAAATACTCTTGATGTGCTCTAGTGAAGTCAAACCTGGTGCTACACTCTTAAATCTCTAGTATGATCCAGAAAATCATTTTCTTGAGAATGACTCTCATTTCCCTCACAATTAACACGATTTTATTCGTGCTGTGGCGAATGCCGGTGCGTTCCCAGGGCGGTCAGGAGCCCGTGCACCGGCGGGACGGCTCTGACCCAGCCAGATCTGGGTGCTGCTGCCAGCATCCCTAGCTGTACAGCTTCAGTCACAGCCTTCTCCTCGCTCTGCCTGTCGGGCTGCAGCTTCGGGGGAGTGTTGCAATGAACTTGCAGGCTGCAGCCTCTACTCCAGCCCCAGCAGATCCTTCCAGGCTTTAAGAGTTCCTTGATTAAGCCAGTCAGATCCCTGACCTGACAGAGAGGAGCCAGAGAGTATTTCACAGACGTTTTATTGCCAGGTTTGCTTCACACACACTCCAGATAAGGTTTCTGAGTTGGCTTTAGCCTGAATTTTTTTTGCTGTGGCTTGCAAAACTTCAGGATCATCTGACCTTAATTATTTGTTGGTGACTTTGGAGACTCTTTGTTTCCTGGACCATAGGAAAAGAAAATTGTCCCGTATATAATGGAAAATAAATATTTCATTGACCTTAAGGAACAGCAGTTTTACAGGTCAAAACCTTATCTTGTACAAGGCGTATTTTGCATGTCTTATCCTGTTTGTGTGAGTGTTCTTTCAGAGATCCTGCAGACAAATAAGTTGAGGTTATTTTAAACAAAGATGTGCATAAAGAATTTGCCCACGGGTCTAATTTAATTTTCTTAAAAGCCTAAAGATGTCATCGATTCCAGCCATTATCCTTAACATAAGCAGAAAGGGAATTTGAAAACTGCAGCTTTAGAACATTTTTCTGATTGCTGCCAGGTTTTTGTTAAATGTACTTTTACTTTTTTAAACCGAAGGTGCCTGTGGGACCTTTGACTGTAGGAGCCCTTGCTCTCAAGTTTCTCTTCTTCATCTTCTGAAGATTGGTATTTGTTGACCGAGCTGGTGTAAATTGGGCAGTAATGTACCTCATCTAGGCTTGCAAATACAAACTGTCTCGGTTCGGCCTAACAATGGCAGCACAAGGATGCAAACTCCTGCTCCTTCCCCCTGCCCATCACCTTGCCACACAGGGAGGTGTGAACTTCAAAGCCAGGGAATTCTATTTAAATGCTAACGCTGTTAAGGAAAACATCAAGACAAGAATGCCTCGCTGCATTCAGTAAATCTTAACCCCTTCCTTACTTTTTGGCAGGCTCTATTCATGAAATACAGACTGCTAATAAAAAAATATTTTTGTTCATTAATATTTTCCCATTTGAAAATTTTTCCTCAGTACTTCCAAGGTGATTTCTTTTGAAGGTCTCAAAGGTAGAAAAAAGTAATACAGTAATTCATAATTAAACATCTTTAGTAAAATGTGCCATTAGTGAGCCTTTCTTGTCAAAGTCTTTTCTGTTAATAACGTTTTGAAATTCCTTACAAGATTTTGAAATGGAGCTTTTTGCCTGTTGGCTGTTTTATGCTTGGAATTAAGGCGTCTTATATTTCCTTCAATCGGTGTTGAAATGCATGGACTGCATCCCATTACAGGCAGCACACACCGTCTGAATTCAGGCAGTTTGAGATTCCTCTTTTCCATGTTCTCTGAAAAGTACAGGCCTACTCGGCTTTCCTCAGGATAAGGGTTAAGGATCACTTCAGCAGATGGCTGGTGCGGTGCCCAAAACCAAAGCAAGTGGTAGAGATTTTACTTCCTCTGGCATAGTTTCTATAATAAACCAGGTGTCCAAAAGAGATAGGATATCCCAAGGCTCCTCAGGAAAGGCCTGGCCATCCTTTTGGTGAAAAATGTGTCCAGTGTCTTTCCCCCAGGCCTGGTTGATTGTCACCTCCCTGCTCCCCTCTGCCACCCCTTCCCAATCCATCTTCCCTCTTTGTCTGTTTAACTGCCTGATAAAAACACCTCCGTGATTTACTGATACAGATGGAAAACTTCCAGCCAGAACTGCTTTTTAGGGCAGTGCCACTTTATTCAGACCTAAAGCAATTCATCAGTCTGTAGCTTTAAGCTCCAGACGGATTGGAGTCTCCCGTTGCCAAAGCCAAGGCGAGAGTGCCTGCAAGCTTTCCTCTTGGATCCTCCTCTCCTGGGGGGAGGTGCTGCTGAACCTCGTTTGCACCTTGGCCCCCCTTCCACAGGGGGCAGGAGGAAGTTTAAGGGGGTGGGAGGGGTGGTAGAAGTGAAAGGCATTTGGCGAGGAAGTGAGAATTGAGTATTTGTGAAGGGCGGAATAATTGGCAGGGTATGTGGAAAAGGAGGACAGTGGGAATGTCTGGGCACAGCCCACACTCCTGATGATGCCTGGGGCTCAGGGACCGTGTCCTTGCGAGATTGGGCAGCTCCCTGTCTGTGGGCCCGTGGCACAGCTCCCACTCCAGAACACTTTTCCCTGTTTCTGTGACCCTGGTGTCTATGGAATGGCTGAATCCCTGTTTGGATTCAGGAGTAGCGGTGTGCTTACACTGATGAACTGGAAATGGGAATTCTTGAGGCCTGGAATGGAAACATTCAGCGATATGAACTGGGCAGCTCATGTCTTAGAGCTTCCCTTCCTGTGTTTGTCATTCTCCACCCCATATGCTGAAGGAGAAAGCCACTGTACTCTGCTTCCTCTTAGGGTTGAACTCTTTTAAGCTGGTTTTTTTTAGGCACCCGAGAATAAAATTTCGCCATCTTTAGGTCAGTTTTATTGCTGGAAACTGGTTGAGAAAGCCTCAAATCTTTCCTGCCACAGCGAGTGCAGCAGCACAGCGTGCACCTCCATGCTGTGTGCAGGACTCAGTCACATACAGAAGTAATAAATAATTTGATTTGTATGTGAAATTGTTCTTATCTAGCACGCTGGGCTGCCTGGGGAGCAAGTAACCCCTTCCCCATAACACCAGCTAATCAGCTTGAGTAGTCCCCAGCAGAAAAGTTGCTGTGGGTTTTTGTTTGTTTGTTTGTTTTGAGGGCGTGGTGGTTTTGTTTTTTGTTTTTTAGGCTGTTGGGTTTCCTTTGTGGTGTTTTGTGTGTATTTTTGTGTTATGTGTGAGTGCATTTTTGTGTGGTTTCTTGTGTTGGTTTGTGCTTTCTGTATGTGTGGTTTTGTGTGTATTGTGATGGGTTTTGTGGGTTCTCTACATGCCTTTGACTGTTGGTTTTTGTGAGATTTGGGGGTTTTATATGTACTTCTAAGTGTCTTCGTGTACTGAGGCTTGGGGGTGTTTCAAGGGGCTTGGTAGATTTTTGGTAGTATTTTTCAGTTGGGTATTTTTTTTTGCAGGTTGCCTGTTTTCAGGGGTTGTTTTTGATGTTTCTTAGTGGGTTTGGGTTTTTTCTGTTACTGTTAGGGAGGATGGTGGGTTTTGGTGGGGGGAGTTCTGGGTTCTGTACGTGCGTTTGAGGGTGTTCATGTGTGATTCTGTGGGGTATTTATGTGCCTTTAGGTGTGGTGCTGTGTTGGTTTGTGGTGTTTCTCCAGGAGCCTTTTTGTGCGTATTCTTTTGTTGATTCGTGGGTTTTGTGGATTTTGTGTGTGTTTTCAGTGTGTTTGTGAATTTGTGTTTGTCCATGTGGGGGGTTTCTGTAGGTTTTTTATTTTGTGCATGTTTTTTGTGGTCTCCGTGCGTGGTTTTTCTGTGCTTCTGTGTTTTTTCGTGAGTGGGTTTGTGTGGGGTTTCTGTGGTGTGCTGGGGTTATGTAGTTTTTTTTCCTGTTTAAAATTCCACAATATTCATTAAATTAATCCAGTAAAAGGATAGAGTTCTTTTACTTCCTGTATGAGGCTGTATTTTTGGATTTTTATATTGCAATTTAGTTGTCTTCAACCATGTTGGGAGGAAGGAGGGATGGAGTATGTCCACGATGGTAAGGTCAAATCCTAACAAAATAGTTTTCCTCTAATTTTCCACATCATTTTCCTGCTTGCAGTTGATTGCTAAGGCTGAAAGGATGCGACTGGAGAAGACTCAGCAGACAAGCAAACACATTCGATTCACTGATGACAACTAACCAGGGTTGATGGTGAGCTCGGAAGTGAACTGTAGGTATTCCAAACAGAACAACCAAAACCAGCCCTCACAGCCACCACTGCTTACAGCAACTAAACCCTGGCCCTTGGATCCATAACTCTGCAGACTGCAAGTGTGAAGATTGGTTCTGAATCCCATTTTTAATAGGCTGAATGTTTACTGCTTCTGAGCCCTTAGGTAAAGCTTTTTGGAACATGTGTATGATGAGATCTTCCTTTAGTTAACTTTCAGTTTGTCGGGATTTTTTTTTCTGTTTTTTTGTTTTGGTTTTTTTTTCTTTTTTTGTTTGTTTTTGTATGTTTTATACACTAGGTTATAAAATAAAATGCTTCAGAATTTCGGTTGTGTATCTCTAATTCTTCCATTTGCTTTTTATGAGACTATAACTAATAAAAGTGGTTAGTACTGCATAAACCCCTCTAGGCCTCTTTTTAGTCTATCAAGCTGTTTCAAAATAGAGAAAATAATCTGTTATTTTCAAGTGGATCAGGCTGACAGGAAGTCTGCCATTGAGGAGTCTGGAAGGAAATTTTCTTATGTAAATACGCACTAAACTGAATTTAGACTTTTTTTATTTTTTAGAAGAATCTTCAGAAGAAGAAATAAGAGTATCTTTGGTACATCTGGTTACTCACTCGCAGATAAGTGTTCGAGTTGTGTAGTTCACAAGTTAGGATGGTGATTGTAATGGCTTTGAAGTTTTTCATGGGAGACTGGCAATTTAAAAGAAAAAAAGAAAATTAAACGTGAAATTGGACTTCCCCACAAGGTTTCACTTCCGTTTGACTAAGTCTGCTGGTGGGGCAGGATTGGATGGAGAGGGAATAGCAGTGATCAGACTGCAGATAGTGGGAATACAGTGGGGAAAAGTGCAAGATAAGGGACCAACTTAGGGGCTGGAGGGGAAGAGCTTGCTGATGGTTCTTGGAAATGGTGTGTGGAGGATTCCTCCCAGAGGGCTGCAGGGGAAGGGCAGGAACTAACCTGTATGCCAGGCACTCCTGCAGAATTCCTGTTTGGTCCAATTGCAGCATTTTTTATTTATTATTATTTAATCTTTAACTTCTCTCTTATCCTATGTGGGTGACAGATAGGGTGACACAGCAGAGAGGAGTTTTCATACCCGACTGTGAAAAGAATTGATCAATGAATGTCTTCAAGGCATCCAGCCTGAAAGACAGGAGGTTTTTTTTTTCTTTTTCCCTTTGTGATGTGAAGGGAAAAAATAAACCCCACAGCGTACCCTGGGTAAAATGTTTGGGATTTTGCTGCTGAAATTCATTTAAGTCAAAAATATCTGTGTTATAAATAATTCAGATCATAAATGATTCAGTCTTCTTATGTTTGGTGGAGAGTGGAACAGAACTGCAAAAGCATGAGTTTAGGAGTTTTGCTCTTCTATTAATAATTCCTAACTTGAACACATAGAAGTCACCCTTCTGTTTCTTTCCATATGTGTGCAGGTTAATTCCTTACACTTAAACATCAGTTTTCTTTTTCTCCTTTTCCAAACCAGTGCAGCCGTCTGCTCCAGCAGGGAAGGCCAGTTGGTGTTTAATACTTCCTGGAGGAGTTAATAACAGAATTTTTGCCACTTGATTCAGAAGTCAGGAATGGAGAGGATGGCCTAGATGTTTTTACAAAGGAAGCTTGGATTCTCAAGTGTGCCAGAATGGTTTGTGTTTTTTTTTCTTTAATTACACATGACAATTAATTGCTGCTGCTCTTGTCCTTCCCCATCCAGCTGTTGAGTTTTACCAGCCCAAGAATTGCATCCCTAAAGGAATTTTGTTTCATCTCCAGGAACTTCCCACACTGACTTTTTCCCTTCTTTTTCCCCAATAAATAAATTTTATTTAGAAATTCATTATGATACTGTAAAATTATAGGAATTCTCAATCTTGGAGTGCTCCTTTGTTGTTGCTGATTTTTCTGTCTCTCCAGACTGAGTGTTTTGAAATAACATCATTACATTACCATCCATCTGCCTGGAGCACAACCCAGCATTGATTCTGCTCTTTGTGACCCAGCACGGGGCTGAATCTGAAATTATTTTTAGCACTCATATTTTTACCTCTCTTCCACAAGCTGCGGACTGTGCATGGCAGCAGCAGGACTGGTTTTAGTGGAACACAAGCCTGATATTCCAGGATTACTGGACCTGCTGGTTTTCGGTAGCCGGTGGCTCCCACTCAGCGCAGTATCCCACTCACACATGATGCTGGTACCCCACTGCCCCTTCTCCCTGTCCCTGCAGTGTGGAAAAGCCTTTTTACACTTGATTTTGCACCTCTGGTTAATGTTTGTTTGACTATCCTCATCCTACCATCACCTGGAGTAAGCCTGTTCTGCCTCGTTTATTTTACACAGCTAATACTTGTGTTTTGGGGATTTTTTTCCCCCCTAAGATACTCACTGTACCCTAGTTTAGATCAGACTTCAAGGCATCCTTGAAAGCCAGCAGGTAAGTGAGTTATCTTTTTCTGGAGAGGCTGTAAATCACATTAGAAAATTACCTTCTGATAGATGACAAAGGCACTTGCCTGCCCGGGTCCCTGAAAACATAGGTCAGTGTCATAATTGCTTTCTTAACGGTACCATGGTGTCTAATGATCCCGGGCAGGATTAAATCATGGGAATAATGCTGCCCAGTGCTGGAAAAATAATTAGATCAGGTATGCTTGGGTGACTTTGAGATTGCCTGAGTGAGGCAGTAATGCAGTTATCTTGCCTACAAGTGATGGGTCTGCTGTGGATGGTGTAAGGAAGCTGCCAGTTCCCAGGGGGCTTGGCAGCACACAAGTTCCCTTAGTTTACAGCAGAGCCAGGCCAGCTCTTGTATTCATCCCTGCCTTTGCCGGGCCCAGTGCTGACAGCATATTTGGCACTCGTGGCTGTCACCCGAGTCACACCAATGCCGGCAAAACCAGGGGAAAACCAAGCAGGAGAAGCTGGGAAAGCTTTGCTGGCTGTTGCCAGGGTGACTGGTTTTGTGCTGGACAAACACTGCTGTGCTTTTCTCGCCTTGTGGCGTTATGAGTGGAACCAAACAAACTCCTGAAGAGGGAAAACAAGTGGGAGAAGAGGGGTGAAGGGAAAGGACAAACCAGCTGTGGCACTTGGGAGTGAGTGGTGTCTCTGTGGGTAGAGGGGCTACCTGGGGCCTCTCTCCCCTGGCCCTGGGCACCCCTTGGAGGCAACTGGCTGCCAGGAATGCTGTTTCCAAATGTTTCCTTGCAGTCTGCAATCCTGGTGATTTGTGTGAACGAAAGCTCTTGGAATGCAGTGAGGAGTCCGAGTCTGATGGGAAACGCCTTCCAGTATGGTGTGATTTAATTAAGGTCGTTTAACTACCCCTTTCACCATTCTGGGCTGGAGCAGGGGCTTCAGCTCCATCATATTTGGAGTTTTTGGGGTTTTTTTACTCTTTTTCCATTTCCCTTTCCATTATAGACTTTTCATTCCCTCTGAGGTGTCACTACCCCGACTGAGCTGACAACTCCTCAAGTCCCGTGCTGTGTCTGATTCTTGCGGCCGGGGCGAGGGTGGCGGCCCCGGGAGGTGTCCATGGGACAGGGAGGCTCCTGCCTGGGCTGGGCTGGGCTGAGAGCCCTCCAGGGACCAGCAGAGGGCAAAGCTGCTCCAGCTGTCCCGGGCTGGCGGCACAGACAGTGCCGAGGGACAGCTGGGCCATCCCGTAGATGAAGCTGTGTACTTTTATTTTGGGAGAGAAGAATGGTCCCTTTCTCCTCCCCCCTGAATGATGTATGGAGCAGATATGGTTGAATACCTTTTTATCTCCGTACCTCATGCAATTTTTCTTCTTTGTTTCGATTTGCTTTGCCCCACCATGGCTGGTGCTTCTGTTTCCCTTACTTGTTACACACTGAAACGTTGTTACAAAAAGTAGCTTTTTCTTACCTGGTGCTTTGTATAGTATTGGTTCAGTAAGTATTTTGGGAATAAAGCTGCTCCCTCAGATCTTGCCCATCATATCTGGTGCCTCAATAGGTAACTTCTTGTAAGGTTTAGCCTAGAAAGCCTTTTTCACGTGCACAAAGTGTACTTGACCCATTGGTTCAGGTCTGTGTATGCACCAAAGTCATTTTTGATGTAAAAGCAGAACTGTGGAAAAAGCACAGTCAGTCTCTTGGAAAAATAAAGCAAGATGGAAATAAATTTCCCTTTTCTTATTAACACAGTCTTTCTTTTCCTTTACTGTCTTTTATGCCTATTCCTTCTCTCTTTGCCACTGGCTGCCAGAATTACAGGTGAACCCCTTTCCCTCCAACTCTCTCATCACCTCCTTGACCACCGGCATGTCTGAAACTCTCCAGCTCTGATCCATGTCCTTTTGCCACGCTCTTACACTGGTGGAAAAACCAGAACAACGTGATTAGAATCAAGGCAAAATATTGAAAATTGTTTGAGTGTTGAAACATGCAGCTGCGTAGCCTAACTGTGTTTAGGCTGCAGCTATAGATGTATTTCTATAGCCACCTCTTTCCCTGAGTACAACTAAATATAGGTACAGCTGCAGTGGAGAGCCAGTCATCCGCAGCTTCCAGCAGGGAGACACACGCAGAGCCACTTTGCAGCTTTTAAGCCTGAATTTGGCACCATCTCCCCATTTCAGGTGCCCTGATTACCACTCCTGTGCTGTTTTATATCCCATTCGTTGTCCAAGTGTTTTTACCCAGCTTGTTGCTGGGTTGGAATCTTGCCTTTAGGGACACACGACAGTGTCTCCCGCTCTTTTAAACTCCTACTGTCTTGCTTTCTTGGTTGGGAACTCCACATTCATTTTGTCCTAAATTATGTGTATATAATTATATATATATATGTGTGTGTAATTTCTTTTGTTGTGCAAAAGCAACAATTTTAAGAGAAATTCAAATGGGTTAAAGCAGCTGGTAGCTGAATGGTGCATGCAGAAGAGAGAGCCCTTCCTCGGGGAGCTTCCTGAGGAGTTTTTATTGGAAAGGGGTGGCTGGAGCTTTCACAATGTGGAGGTATGACTGTGAGAGCTAATGCTAAGTGTGGTCACGTGGTATATGGAGTGGATAACTTTTCCTTTGGATGGGAGGTGGCACTGATGCCTTTCTCTGGTATTAGGAAATGAAAGCCAGACACAGTTAAAGGGTTGGAGGGGGTTGTTTACCTCGGTATCTTTACTAGGATCCTATCGATGCATCACTTCGCCAAGGTAGAACGCGTCGCAATGCACACCCACCATAAATCGCATGTATGAGTTACAGACCTTACACATTAGCATATCTAATAAGGGTACCCAATAATGAGGCTTGGGTGGGCTAATTTCTAATTTACAGAATATGTTGTACTAGGGAACCTTGGCCCCCCAAGAGAGCAGAATGTTTGGTCTCCTGGCTATGCAGTTTCTGGGGTGTTTGCTCTCCCGGCCCTACAGAACATTGGAACTATGCTAAGTTAGCAGACTTAAAGAATTACAAGTATGCATGCTAATACTGTGGATACATAGAACTGTGTGAAAGGTATATAAAAGAAAAAGCAAAAATCATCTTGGCATCCGCACTTTATGGGAGGAACTTGAGCTGTTCCTGTTGAAGCTGGTGGTGGGCGAGGCAGGGAGAAGGGGGGCGTTTCTGTAACTGTTCTGCTGGCATCCTGCACTGGGAAGAGACAGCTTTCCCAGAAAATGTTCTCACTCTCCCGGTGGGAAGGCTGCTGGATGGCAGGGCGAGTGTCCTGCTGTGTGGGCAGATGTTCATCAACCTGTCTCACCACGGTGGTTCTGATTTCGGCCTTTCCAAACTCCATGGCTGCCTCACCCAGAGAGGTCCCGACCCACGTTCGAAGGGTTAATTTTAAAACCAGGTTTTCTCCTCATGTCTCAGCACTGTCTGGCTTTAGCTGTGATGGGGATGAGAAGTGACAACGTGCCACCGGGGAGCTGTTCTCGTGGGGTTTGCATCCTGCCTAAAGCCAGACTGGAAACCTCCCAAGAGGAGCTGACCCTCCAGACCCCTCTGACAACACCAGCTTGACCAAGCAACTCTGCTTCCCAACGAAATGAACTTCCCAGTTTTTTGGCATTCACCTCTCCTAGCACGGAGATGTTTCCTTAGAAGGACATGATGGTGGCTCTACGCAGAGGCAGGACAGACCCTTCTGCAGGGAGCTGCACGCGCAGCCACGGTCCGTGGAGAATCTGACTGATATTCGTGACCTCAGCAAGCTGACTCCATTGTGTGACTGCAGCGAGTGTCTCTTGGGAACATCCTGTGTCTGCTGTGGAAAAGGCAAGGAGCAATAATGTCACAGAGATGTTATTTTGCGGTGACATGGCTCCGCTGTAGGTGCTCACAGAACAGCTTGCAGGGATCTCTCGGACTGGGTGGGCATGTCGGATGTGTTGCTGTGGCCAAATACAGATATTTCCAATTAATATGACTATTAAATTATTATGCGAAATAATAGCGATCTGAGAAGCACGCATGACAAAAATGTGGTGAGACCAAATACTTGTTTAGAGTTTTTTGGTCTGATTTTTTAAATGCAGCAATTCGAGAAGCCTTCTCACACAGCACAAGAGCCTCTTCTGCTGTTTCAAAGGTTAGCACAGAAAGATGATGCACAGAAATATAGATGCAGCTTCTAAAGTCTATCTTCTGCATAATACCAAAATCAAAATGAGGATCTTGACATTTGGACAGAACAGGACAAAAGACTAAAGCCGGTTTGTGGCTTTCAATATCAAAGTACAAAGCCCAGCATAATGTGACACTAATCTATGCGATGGCATGGGCAGCTTGAGGCCCATCAGGTCCATCTGATGAGGTTCTGCCACCATCCCATCTGTTTGGTATTCATCTGTCACTGAGACTCGGAGCCACTGGAGAGGAAAAAAAACTGGCAATGTCATGCCGTGGTTTTTCAACATCATTACAAGCAGCGTGGGAATTGCTAGGGGTTGTTTCCTGGTGCTTGTCAGGGGCATACAAATGCTCTGTGGGGGAAAACCCACTAGATCTATAAATGCCACTCCATCTTAGGAGTAAACACTGTTGTTATCCATCAGGATTTATAGGCCAAAAGCTACAGTTACACCGTGTTTCAGCTCTTCCTGAACTAGAGGAGATGATGGATGTTGGGCTTGTACTGTCAGCTTCCCCCTGCTCCAGTCTGAATCCTGCTGTACAGTACAGCCACTAGAGGAAAAGCGTACACTAGGGACTCCCTTAGCTGCAATGTGCTGGTGTCACTCCACGCACTTGTCCTAAAGCAAACTGGATGAAAATTTGGCTAACAGCAGATGTTCAAAGGAAGAACAAATCAGAGCAGCCGTATACCCAGTGGGACTGAGGTTTCCTTGAACTCAGCACACATCTCCAGCAGTTGGCACTTGGAAAATGAAAAAAAAAAAAGGGAAAAACAGATGCTGAAAGTTCCCTGAAATAGCCCCTGAGCCTCTGGAGGGCAAAGTATGTCTTTTAACTCCTGCTTATTATCCTTTCTAGTAGGCTCTTTTCCAGTCCTTACTGAAGAGTAAATGCTTTTTCTGTGTATTCCCTGCGGGCTGCCCTACTTTACATCATCACCTTGGAGATAGAAAACACAGTCCTCTGCGGAATCTGCTTGTCACGATTCCTAATTTTCTTGCTCGGAGGTGAGGAAGCAAAGCCCAGAGCCCGCTGCAATCCCTGGGCAACCCCAGTTCAGCTCTGCGTGGCTGCAGCTCTGCGAGGTGAACGCACCGGGCACAGAGAAGTGTTTCGGACATTCCTCGCAGGTCCTGGTGCGGCTCGCCGCTCCGACCCTGTCTGTGGTGCCTTTGTTCTCCGGCAGTTTCCATGGTGCTCCCGCTTTGTGTGCAGACCTGTCTGCAGGCAGCACTCTTCTCCATCACGCCGCACCGGCTGATTTCCCGAGGCGGCGCATCGCGCTGCGTGCCCGTGCTGCAGAGCTGCCAGGCATCAGCCACGCAGACATCCATCCTGCAGCTCGGCTCGCTGGCAAACCTTTGGGAAGTAGGGATTGATGGGTTTTTTAACAGGATTGAGTGATTATAGATGAGAATTCAGCTCAACTTTTTGCCTGTCACGTTTAGCAAAACCAGAGGAGGGCCCTTATCCGTAGGGGTTGTTGCTGTAAAATGAAAAAGCAATAGAGGCATGACAAGAAGGAGCAGCCATGCTGCTTGCTGCAGCACTCAAATTTTATCTTTTTCTGGCATGAGTGTGACAGCTGATGATCTGTAGATGTAACACACAGCATCGTTCTCCTCACACAGCGACTGGCAAGGATGAGGTCGAGCTCCTTTATCTGTTACCGCGCTGTTAATTCTCTGTTAATTGTTCTGATACCGGAGCACTGACCGCCCTGAACGGCGTCAGCAGGGAGGAACTCCTGGTCCTCATGTCAGGTACACAGTCAGGAGGCTGAGTAACCCGGCCCCTGGTATTTATGCCCAGGGATAGTATCCCTCGGGAAACCCTGAGCTTCGAGCCAGCTCACAGGATCACGGTGAAGTGCTCGGAGCCTGATACTAGAAATATTTCAGCGAGAAAACCAGTTCCGTGAATCTTACAGGCTGTTCATCCAAAAGGAACTGGAGTGTAAAATCACTGCACAAGTGGAAAAGCAGGCGAAAGGGCAAAGCTGTGCCAAGGGGGAATTCTAACTCCAGGCACAGGGGAGAGTACTTTAAGTGGTGGGAACAAGGCTGGAGGTCTGTTAGCAGGCTGTGTACAGGAGTGGAATTTAATCCAGGACCTGCAGATATCAATGAGAAATGGAACAATATTAGAGCAAATATCGAAATAAAGAAGCAATCTCCTCAAGGACACAAGGGTGACTTAGAGATGTCCTCATCACAAAAACTCAATACTTGGGGCAGAAAATTGTTTTCTTCATTAAGGTGGAGCTTGTACTGTGTGTTGGGATAGAACAGGCTGCTCCCCAAAGCTGGACCTGGAAATGAATGGTTCCTAAGTCTTGGCAGAGGTTTTCAAGGATGCCTAGGAAATTATAATGCCCAATTAAGTAGGAATTGGTCATCTGAACCCCTTAGGCAGTCCTGAAAATCGCAGCCGCTCTGCACTGCATCTAATTTTCCATCAGATTTTTTCCTTCTGCTTCCCTTTGTGCTCCTCTTCCGGTGCTATTGACAGCTCCCACTGGCACAGAGCTGTGGCTGAAGCCAAAGCTAAGGAGCCTGGCTTGGAAACATGGCATTCAAGCAGCCTTGGTGGGGACAGGAGAGGGGATCATCTGTCCCTGCTGAGGCCATTCAGACCTGGAGGTGGTTTTTGTTCCTACCAGGCACCTCCCTCTCACTTTTGGCCCATTTTTGCACCTCTGATGTGAGAACAATGAACCAGATCAGCTGCGGAAAAGGGGGTTATGTTGGGAATGGTGGGACCCACAAGGAGCCTCTCTCGACCAGATGAATTTCCTAGGAACCCTTGGGAATTTTATTATGTACTTGATTTCTTCCCCAGAAGCTCCATTCTTAGGATGGGTTGTACTTGAGTGCACAGATGAGGAAAGCCCTTTGCCTGGCAAAGGTTTGGGAGGTAGGAAAGGAGCAAAAAAGCCTGATTATTTTGAAAGTAAGTGGTAAAATAGATCTGGAAGAAACCAGAAGGGAAACCTAGTTCTGAGTGTGAGCAGAAACAGTGTTCCAAGCTTCCCTGGGAGACATCCAACAACAAAACCTTTCAATACAGGACATGTGGTCACGGCCAGAACACAGCTTCCCTTGCACCAGGGACTTGGTTTTTCCCTAGCTCCCTCTGCTCTACACTTCTCAATAACCAAGTCTCCAATTCCCATCACCTATTACCGGTTGTTATTGCTTCTCAGCCTTCCTCATCATCCATATCCACCCAGTCTATCTGTGGCCCTGGAGTTCCTGAGCTACCTTGCCAGCCTGAAGCAGGCTGGAGATATGCTGGTGCTTCCCAGGAATAAATCTGTTGGTTGTGCACAAGGCATTGTGGCAGGATGTGAGGAGGAGATGTGCCCTTGTGTGACAGAGGTGACTTGGACACATGTTCCTTCTGAACGTGCCGGGAGATGGAGGGTGGTAACAGAAGTAAGGCAAGCAGCTGAAACCTTCCTTTCATATGGATTTGGAAAAAATGTCCTCTGCACCTGCAGTGTTCCACAAGTGAGGAGTAACGGTGCTTTCCCTTCGCACAGCCGGTGGCTCTTGTTCGGCAGAAGACGTGCCAGGTGTTACACAAGGCTGCCAAGGCGTCAGCAGGGAATGGATGTAGGGACACGGAGCTGGAGGTGGGGCTTAAAGGCATTGGCTAAATCCCGACGCAAACTCAACTAAGTAGTTGTTAAATTAATTAGCAGGTTGGAGTAAATTTAGCATCTCCCTAATGCACTGGAAATCATGGTGACTTTGGAGCGTGTGGTTCCCAGGGCTAGTTTTAGCTGATGGCACTGGGATGCAGGAAGGCTGATGCGATGACATAGACTGGGACAGGGCATCTGTACGACTTTTGCAGAGGAATAAATGTTGATTAACAGCTTTCCAACACCTCGTGCTAAAGAACAAACTATTTTTGGAAAGGAACTTGAGTGAAGCAGCAAATTCGTTCTCTGCTGAATAAGGGGATCATTTGTTTTAATAGCAGATTGCTCTGTTAGGGAGACACGGATTTTGGTGAGGATTTGTGACACGGTGCCACATTTAAATGTGAGTGAGTGGAGGTTTCCTTGGGCAGGAAGGGAGGCAGGGGTGTAGTGAGCTCCCGTGGTTGAAATTTGGAGATAAATTAATGTCATTAGTCACTGGAACCACTTGCTTAGGGATTGAATGAATTTATCTCAACTTTGTTATTTTAAATCGCTTTCCTGATGTGTACATAGTAGCTTCACCAGCTGTTTGGGGTTTGTTTTCGAGGGAAATTGTATTTCCAGAAATTCTTGTCATACGTGGGAGGTCAGGCTCTCTGATTATAGGGTTCCCCTTGGCCTTAAAATACGTGAATGTAGGCAGCAGGACAGAATTCTCCCTCATCCACTATCCTCTCAGCTGATGTCCAAAAGGCACTCGGGGATTTAAAACCCTGTGAGCAGAGGGTGGGATATGAGGATAACCGCAGCTGAGGATACCCGCGTTTCTGTACAACCCCGAGCCGGGGGTTTATCCCTGTGTTTTGACACTCGGAGCCGAAGGGGGAAGGTGCAACGCCGGGCTGTCATTGAAAACAAAAGCCCCCGCGGGTGTTCAGCACGCGTGGGGCGTGTGTGGAGGGGAGCCGGGCAGCTGTGCAGGAGCCGTGTGTGCTTGCGCGGGGGTGTGATCGCGGGTGGGGTGTACCGTGGGTGTGCGTGTGTGCGTGTGTGTGTGTGTGTGTGTGTGTCGGGGGNTGCGAGCGGCCCGCGAGTGCAGCGGCTGCTGGAGGTGGGCAGGTGGACGGCGGGGCGAGGGATGGCTTCTATTCTATTCTATTCTATTCTATTCTATTCTATTCTATTCAATAAAAAACCCGCTTCCGTAACAAAACCACGAATCGCATTCCTATCCCCGAACCTTTGCAGGCAGCACCTGCGCAGGTGTGCCCGCGCTGTCACACGCGGAGGGGAGCGCAGGCACGCGTGTGTAACTTCACAGTGGTGCAGCGCCCTGCGTGTCGTGCTGCATCGCCGCCGTGGCAGCGCGGGTCCGAAGGCATGAATAAAATCTTAATTAACGTAATGCAGCAGTTTCCGAGAGGCTGCTCCCGCTCCTGCTGCACGCAAGGCTTTTCCGCTCGCATCTCTCCCCGCGCAAGGAGGGAGCTCCGTTCTCAGCGGCGGCTGCTGCATTAATTTACATTTGGAATGGGGAAGTTGCTCGCAGGAGTTGTTTGACGTTCTTGACCCGGCTGGGGCGGTGAGGCCGAGCTGGGGCTGGGTGTCTGCGGGGTTCGTTCCATGAGCCCTCGGTGCCTCCTGAAAATGGGAGAGGCAGAAATGGAGGGACGCAGTGCCAGCGTGTTCAGTTTGCGCGTCCCTGCTGAGGCTGTAATGTTACGGTGGTTATTAGTAAAGAAAATAAGGTTAATAAAGGAAAAGCTGTTGTAAAGGAGGATTGTTAGCGAGTAATCAGATTACTGTAATATGTATGTACTCAAAACATAAATCCAAATATAAATCCTATCCTACTCATTTTTTTTCCTCTCCCATTTTCACTGGTGGCAGCTTTGATGAGGAAATCTCGGGGATCTGGAGCTGGGACAGACATCTGAGAGTTTGGGGGAATATTTAAACTTGTCAGTCCCCTTACATGCCGGAAGTTTGGGCTGGGCAGCTCCAGCAAAAAGGCCTTTGTGTGGTTTTGCTGCTGACTCCGGCTGCAAATGGCACAAGAACAGCTGCCCCCTCGACCCAAGTATTTTGGCACTTCCTGTTTCCTTCCCCGCTGGAAACCAGAAGAAAACGTGATTTTAGTCCTGAAGTTTGGTTTTAGGAGGGTGAATGACGAGCAAAGATCTCTCCAGTTCATTGCAACTTGTAGTAGGTGTGATCAGCAGGACAGGTGAGGAGTGTTGAGGACGGAAAGGAAGTTCCGGGTAGGGGAGGAAGGAGTGGGGGATGAGGACCCCAAGCACGGGGGATCCTCACTGAAACTGGCTTCTCTTTGCCTCTAACTTAGTCTGTGTTCTTACTGAGACCAGGTAAGTAGTATCCTTCCAAGCAGTGACCACGTCCTTCGGAGACAGCTCCTTTTCCATGATCCTCCTTGTTTCAGGCATCCTCAGCAGCTGGGAAACACAAGGTTACCAATTATTTATTGCTGCACATCCAGCAGCAAACCTGGACTGCTGCACTCTCCAGAGCATTCTGAATTGACTTCTCGTGGGGTTATTCATTTTACATGAGAAAGAAACGAGTATCCTGAATTAGTAGGCAGAAATTACGCATTAAAAAATTGACTACTGTGGTTGTTTTACTGTCTTCCTCTGCATTTGGTCCACTCTATGTTTAGAATTATTTTTAATTGCATTTAGAAAGGCATGAGTCATCGGTCATGTTTCTCTGAACTATGGCTGGGGTAGAGTCTGGTATTTATTTATTTATTTATTTAAATTTTTGCAGCCCTTCAATAAGACATTATGCACACAGCTCATTGGGTGACCTTCACAGGGGGAAGGTCCGTGAATAAACTCCCAAAGCTGCTTCAGACCAAGGTAAAGAACCCAGCACTGGCAGAAGTCAATCTGTTTTCCTATAAATCACTACTGGCCTCCCACTTTACCAAGCATTTCTTACATCCTTAAGAGGGGAGAAGAGTACAAACAAAAAGGAGTGAACATGTCTGTCTGAAGCTGTTGTACTGACTTTTGTTATCACATTGCACTTGTTGTGATAATGCTGAATGAAAATTGATATTGGCAACACGCTGAATTCCCGTTACATGGGTGCCTTGGGGAGATCCTTGATGTTAGTCCTGGCTTGCAGCCTGAGAGCAAGACTCACTGAAGAAGCTGTTGGAAACAAATTGGTATTTGTGGAGTTTTTACAATGTCTTTCAGCTCATCTAAGAGATCTTTGAATGTGTCCTTTATTTGAAATATATATTTGGGGGCACTTGCAGAACCGAGGATAATGTTTACATCTGGGCACCTGTTTTAGCCAGAACTGCATTTTAGCTGAAACACCTGTGTTATTACATTTAAGCTGGGCTTAAGGTACTGAAGTCAAGATACCAGCCACATTTCTTATATAAAGCTTAATTAAGAATTTACCAAATAAAAGACCCAGCTGTTGTAAATTACAGGATGGAGACCCTCGTATTTGGAATAGGATGGAAGTTGTTTCTCTCAGTGGTAGTCAAGTGAGTTATTTCCAGTGTTTTTCCTTTTAGTTCTCAATCCTGCGCTTGTCAAAAGGAAATTTAAACACTTCTCACAATAAAAAATATACCTACTCGAATAAAATTTGCAGACCAAATAGTGTCTTGCATAGGAACATGGTAACACTCAGGTACTGCTCTCCCATTGCACCTCTGAGCATGCAGGAATAAATCAATGATCCTAATCCATTATCTGATATGGAGAGAAAGTGTGCAGGAGTGTCTTCCACAGTCATTTAACTGATCTCAGGTAAAGTCCCTTATCATCAAGCAATGTACAGCACTCACGTGGTAATTGTCCTGCTGTCATGCCTTATTGATCCGCCTTAAATCCCTTTATTCTGCCTAATTTTCTTTTGGTAAGACATCTGTCTGTAAAATGATGCCTGGATGTCCTCCTTTTCCTATCTCAGTTATTTTTTTTTCTCCTCCCTGAAATATCCTGGCTGGATGTATTTGTAAATCCGAAAGGATGTAGATATTTTGGGGGTCCCAAACTTGAGGTTTGGACTAAGAACTAAAACTGGAGAGAGAACACCATGGTGCTCAGATGAAGGGTGCCGGTGTGGATGTGGGAAGATGGAAAACAGAGCTCGTGGTATTCTGCTTTTCCAGGGATGTTTGCATGGCAAAAGGACCCTGTATTGTGAATCCATCCAATTTATCTCAAATCCTACAGTTTTCCGGCCTTTCAGCTTATATGAGCTCTTAATGGATGTGTGTTAGTCAGTATGAGGTCTGCTCCTAGAGCTTGACAAAAATCTCTTCCAGGGGCTCCGCAACTGGTGTGGGACTGCAGGTACCAGTTTTCTTATTTTTATTTTCTTTTCGCAAGGAATTTCTCTGTAACTCTGCTGAATTTTGCTTCTTTTATACTCTCTTTTATACATTTTTCTCCTGAAAGCTTGTATCCTATTGTGCTCATAGAGGTTGTCTAAGAGTTACGGTATCCCACTGCACTCTTAGAGGTTGTTCATATGCTGCTGTTGTGCTTTGCTCCTGCCTTTTCTAATCCACTGCCCAGGTTTTTCCCTACTGCAGGATGTGCTTTGTCCCCTACTAACAGTTGGCAAGACTTGGGGATATTTTAAGCTTCTCTTTCATGCATGATTTAGGCCGATGCCTCTCCCAGCCTGTCTTTGTTTTGGACAGCACATTGCTTGCCTCCACATCTTTGCTGGTGCTGATTCTAGTTCCATAATTTCAAAAATTAGGTTTGTTTGAAATCCACATTTTCAGGGTTTCTTTGAACTTTAATTTGATATAAGCTTATTTTTTATTTTACCTTCTGCCACCGTAAAGAATTACAAGAAATTTGTTGGGAACTAGAATGGCTTGAAAAATCAGTGTAGTGAAGCACTTGCTTAGGCGGCATGGCACGGGGTGAAGCCAACATCCATCAAACTGGACATTTCTATTCCACTGAACTCTGTCTGCTGTATCAAAGGGATCAGGGTGCTAGAAAATGCATTCCCACTGAATTGAAATGATGAAATATAAAACATAATGAACCTGTTGCATAATAGATG
This sequence comes from Melanocharis versteri, assembly GCA_013397845.1. Classification (NCBI taxonomy): domain Eukaryota; kingdom Metazoa; phylum Chordata; class Aves; order Passeriformes; family Melanocharitidae; genus Melanocharis; species Melanocharis versteri. The sequence goes on from VZTG01001062.1 coordinate 162,467, forward strand.
TTGCCTAATGTAGGAAAAAGTAATTACAGTTAGTGCGTAAACGACTACGTGTGTTGAGATAGCATATAAAAATTACTGTGCTACAATGTTATTTGGCTTGCAAAATCAAGCACCAAGTAGTTATAAACTAAGAGAATTAAGGCATGCAAAGATGTGCCACTTCCATGAAAACCTTTTTTGTGCTAGCTACCAGTTCTAACCTCCTGTGGAAAGGAAGACTTTAAAGTTTACAATTCATATTCCAACTAGGTCTTTTGTTGGTTTGCTGGAAAAGTGTGGAAAAGCAAAATAAAAAAAGGGAGAAAGAAAAGCAGGCTCCAGGTGGTCATTAAAGGGGTTTGCAGATGAAGTTAATTTAGTAAACAGTTTCAGCTGTTCTGATGCTTGTGCAGTATCAGAGCAGCCGGCCCAGGTGGGAAGGGAGACGGTTCATGAGAGGAGGGATGGATGGGCTCCTATGTCTCGGAGGGACTGCATTAATTACACCAGCTGGTGCTAATTGGGCACGGGCTCGTTAGACAGATAAGCAGCACCTGGGGGGGGAAGGTTCCAGAAGCAAGTGCCGCCTCTATTGGACGGCAGGACTGCTCCTGGGACACACAGGTAGGGGCTTGCTCTGGTTTTTAACGTATATTTTTAATATTTTTAAAATTTTTTTTTTATTAGAAGCGCTTAGGGAGCAGGTTGAAATGAGGATTGTAATTCTGTGCTGATTTGTGTGTCAGTTCTACTTCGTTTCTATCTGAGAGGTGCTGTGATGTGGAGTTTGTTTGTAGGCATTCTGTTTTATATAGATTATACCCTGGGGGAAGAGTAGAGGGTTTGATTGCTGGGTTGTTTGGTTTTTTTCTTTATGTTATTTTGTGTCTGTGTGGTTTTCTATTTTTAATTTATTTTTCTGTTTTTCTCTATTTTTTGTATTTTTATGGTTCCTCTC